>BLSH010257703.1:21052-45065 GCA_018402905.1 Glandirana rugosa | reverse complement strand
TTTGATCTGCAACTCAAAGCAGCGGTATGTGAAATCTCTAATTTCTGCTATCTGTCCTCAGAGCAACAGCACAGACAGCAGTAGTAAAGTAATCTATCTCAGGATGCAGGATCAGGTCTTAAAATGTCTCAAATCTGTCCCTCACGCAGTCAGCTACCTTTCCCTACACTAACCCAAGGAGCATGTGACTGCAGCACTGTGACTCCAGCTTATAAAGAGGCTGGGTCACATGATGCACTGGCCAATCACAACCATGCCATTAGTAGGCATGGCTGTGATGGCTTCTAAGGGCAAACCAGTGAAACGCTTGTTGATTGGCTGCCCTGCAGCTTCTCAACACGTGGAGTAAAATAGCAGAACCCCGGACCGAACCCGAACGATTTTTTAAATGTCCGGGTCTGGGTCCGTGCCACGGACACCCGAAAGTTCGGTACGGACCCGAACGTTACAGTCCGGGTTCGCTCAACACTACTTATGACGTGTTTGCGACCCTTTATTTGGAATCCTTCGATATTCTGATTTTGTGTAATGCTGGCAGCCAATGGTTCAATTAAAAGGTTGAAAATTAAAAGCAAGAGTGGACAACCCTGTCTTGTACCATTGGAGATCCCAAATGGTTTGGATACCATTCCAGAGGTGTACACTCTAGTTGATGGAGAGGTATATAAAGCTAGTACTGCGGAGAGTATTTGCCCTGTGAAACTGAATTTTCCCAGCACTCCCATGAGGTACCGCCAGTGTACTCTATCAAATGCCTTCTCTGCGTCCAAAGCCAGAAGTGGAGAAGGCGTTTTTTTTTTCCTGGCTAGATAAATGATACCTATAAGCAGTCTAGTGGCATCTGATGTTTGCCTATCTTTGGTGAAGCCAGATTGATCAAGGTCAATCAGTGTGGGTAAAATATTCATCACTCTCAGAGCTAGCAACTTGGTATACATTTTCAGGTCGTTATTCAACAAAAAATAGGCCTGAAATTTTGGGGTAAAGCCATTGACTTCCCTGGTTTTGTTAAGGTCACTATCAGCACTTCTAACATTTCAGCTGGGAAAGAAGCTGAGGCAGCCGCAGTGTCAAACACCCTGTGGGGATATGGTACCAATATCAATTTCAAGTTTTTATAATACTACCCCGTCAGGCCGTCTGGTCTTGGAGATTTATTGTTGGGTAGTATATTTATGACTTTTAATATTTCCTATAGAGAGAAGGGCATGTTTAGCTCTTGGAGCTGGGTAGGAGATAGTCGGAGTAGCTTGATTTCCACCAAAAAATTCTCTAGATCTATGGAAGATGGTTGAGGGGTAGTACTATCCTGATTTAGATTGTATAGGAAGCTATAATATTTGCTGAATGCATCAGCTATCTTTTGTGGGTCAAATACTTTTTACTTGGTCGTGGGATTTATTATATGTGGAATTCTGGTTTTAAAACATTGTCCTTGTAGTTTACATGCTAATGCTTTCCCTGCCTTGTTGTTGGTAGAATAGAATGAAATTTTCAACCTTTTTTTGTTCAAAAGAGTGTAGTAAATTATTTCTAAGCTCATGGCGGAGACTGGAGAGTTTTGCGCTAGTAGAAGTGGAAGGGAGTGGAATTTGCTTTGTCTTGGGCTTCTAGAGTTTTAATTTCAGATAATAAATTATTGATCTGCTGCTGCCTTGGTCAGGTGGTTCTCCAAAATCTTTTTTAGTGGATGGGTTTTGAATAATTTAAGAGTTAAACCACCACATATATGCGTTGTTGTTTGGATATGTATCCATGATCTCAAGGAGAACAGAGGCATGGTCCGACTATGTAATGTTATGAATTTTAGATTGTGTAATTTTTTTGGAGAAGCCACCTGTCTGTCAAAAACAGATAAATTCTGGTATATATACCATGTCTATGAGAGTAAAAAGAATATTCCTTTTCAGTTGCATGAGTACAGCGCCATGCATCATACAGTTCGTGGGTGCCCAGGAATGATGCAAGAGAGAGGAATCTTTTGGTAAGTGGAGACGTGGAGTCCATACGAGGGTCAGGTGTAATACTGAAGTCCTCGCATGTCAGCAGGGATCCTTGCTGGATCCTTTTTACTTCATCAGCCTATTCAAGAATCAAATGTGATGTTTGTTGGGAATGTAAACATTGACTAGTTTATACCGCATTCATTTTATATCGCAGATTAAAATGAGAAGCGACCGGAGGGATCCAATATTTCTGAATAGAGCTGGAAATAAACTGAGTCTTTAATAGCAGTCATGACTAGAGTTGAGTGAACCCGGACTGTAAAGTTCGGGTCCGTACCGGACTTTAGGGTGTCCGTGTCCCGAACCCGGACATTTGAAAAAAAGTCCGGGTTCGGTATTCGATCATTTTTGGCGCCTTTTCTATAGCTACTGGGCAGCCAATCAACAAGCTTTTCAATAGTTTGCCCTTAGAAGCCATCACAGCCATGCCTACTAATGGCATGGCGGTGATTGGCCAGTGCATCATGTGACCCAGCCTCTATATGAGGCTGGAGTCACGTAGCGCCACGTGTCAGATCGTCTCAGACTAGAGTAGGGAGAGCTTCATGGTGGTGCTGTGAGGGAAAGATTAGCGTTCACAACCATCTCAGACTACATTAGGGAGACCTTCATTGTGGTCCTGTGAAGGAGACACTAGCATTCAGAACCATCTTATAGTGCATTAGGGAGACGTTCCTGTCTGTGCTGTGAGGGAGACATTAGCGTTCAGAACCATCTTATAGTGCATTAGGGAGACATTCCTGTTGGTGCTCTGAGGGAGAGATTATCATTCTAAAACCATCTACTACTGCATTAAGGACAGGTTCCTGTTGGTGCTCTGAGGGAGACATTATCATTCTAAAACCATCTACTACTGCATTAGGGACAGGTTCCTGTTGGTGCTCTGAGGGAGACATTATCATTCTAAAACCATCTACTACTGCATTAGGGACAGGTTCCTGTTGGTGCTCTGACAGAGAGATTATCATTCTAAAACCATCTACTACTGCATTAGGGAGAGGTTCCTGTTGGTGCTCTAAGGGAGAGATTATCATTCTAAAACCATCTACTACTGCATTAGGGACAGGTTCCTGTTGGTGCTCTGACAGAGAGATTATCATTCTAAAACCATCTACTACTGCATTAGGGAGAGGTTCCTGTTGGTGCTCTGAGGGAGAGTTTATCATTATAAAACCATCTACTACTGCATTAGGGAGAGGTTCCAATTGGTGCTCTGAGGGAGAGTTTATTGTTCTAAAACCATTTCCTACTGCATTAGGGAGAGGTTCCTGATGGTGGTCAACGACAGCCGAGTTGCCCACATTTTAACTTGTGCCGATTACTGGGTGGCCACCCTGCTGGATCCCCGTTACAAGGACAACGTGCCATCCTTAATTCCCTCACTGGAGCGTGATCGGAAGATGCGCAACTACCAGCGCACGCTGGTAGACACGCTGCTGATGGCATTCCCAAATGACACAGGGGCTCTGTGGAAGCACAAGGCGAAGGCGGAGGAGGAGGAGGAAGAGGTCGCCAATGCAGCTGTGGCACCGCCAGCACCTCAGAAGGCAGGGTTAGCATGGCCAAAATGTGGAAAAGCTTTGCCAGCAGCCCGCCACAACAAACAGAACCACCAGCTTATAGGCAACGTCTTAGCAGGAGGCAGCATTTCAGCAAAATGGTGGAACAGTATGTGTGCACACACCTACACGTACTGACTTATGGGTCTGCCCCATTCAACTTCTGGGTCTCCAAATTGGGCACAAGGCCTGAGCTTGCCCTTTATGCCTTGGAGGTGCTGGCCTGCAGTCAGTGTATTGTCTGAACGTGTGTTTAGCACGGCAGGGGGCGTTATCACAGGCAAGCACAGCTGCCTGTCCACAGCCAACGTGGACAAGCTAACGTTTATTAAAATGAACCAGGCATTGATCCCACAAGACTTGTCTGTACCTTATGCAGAATAGACATTTAGACCGGCCTCACACAGCCATTGGAATACTTGTTTTTTTTAATATGTCTCAATATTTTGGGGGCTACCCCAATTAGAAAAAAAAAACAAACAAACAATTAACATTGTTTGCTACCTCCTCCTCCTCCTCCTCCTCCTCCTCCTCCACCACCACCACTTCCACCTACACTGCCACGGTCATGTCCTAGTCAACCTCTAGGCTCCTACTCCACATCCACCTCCTCCTCCCATTTTTATTTTTTTATGTGATTTTAAGTTATTTCCCTATCCACATTTGTTTGTAGGACACTTGTCCTACTCCTTACCCTAATTTTTCTTCCTTTTGCAGCCCTATAGCCCTTTCCGGGACTTTTTTACAGCCATTTTTGTGCCCAAAAGTTCGGGTCACCATTGACTTCAATGGGGTTCGGGGTCAAGTTCGGGTCAAGTTCGGTACCGAACCTGAACTTTTCCGCAAGGTCGGCCGAACCAGACGAACCCGAACATCCAGGTGTCCGCTCAACTCTAGTTATGACCCCTCTCTTTTTTTCCTGCATACTGGAAGTAAAATAGTGTGGGAAACCCTTGTGGGTGCATCTAGGAGAAGCATTCTGGTGGAAATGTGTCTCCTGGATGCATATTATATCACAGTGAGTGTTGTTCGCTTCTCGCCAAAGTGACACTCTTTAGCTGGGTGCTTAAGCCGATGTGCATTAATCGTCAGTATTTTAACTGGCAGTGTAGTAGGTAGGTTGCGAGCTGAACACTATGCGGAGATTGTACTTAAATACAATGCAGGAAATTGGGGCATCTAGAGGGATGGATTGAAGTGTCTGTAGGTCTTTGAGGACCATAGAGATGTTCCGGGTTGAAGAGCTGGGGTGTCATCTTAGTAGGGTAAAGGTAACAAAAGAATCTGAGAAAAACACAGAGAGGAACAAGGTAAACAGAGATAACTTAAAAGGAGGCTAGTAATAACCCAGGTGCAGATCATATTTGCTCAAGTTAATGGGAGCTGATCTCCAATATGGAGCTCCAAATCACGAGGCCTCATGTTGAGGCTATAAAGACATTGGGAAAGGCACTTTGGTGCTTGACTTAAAGAGGTTCAGGTGTCGTTCACGTGTTGCCACTCTCTTGGGATCCTGTCAGGGCTCCTTATCTGAGAGGAGGAAGTTGCTTCATCTGGGAGGATTTTCCAGGACTGCAGGAGTCGGAAACCTTTGCCAGGTGAGTTGATCACATGGTTAGTTCCCTCCCTGGTTATTAACAATTTTTTTGGCAACCCCATTAGTACCCTATGTCATGGTTTCTTAGGGCTTTGGTGATGGTATTCAAGTTTCTGCAAAGTTGTAAGTTGTACTGTTACAGATTCGCATAAAACTGCAGGTCAGAGTATTCAGTAGTGCGGTTTTCTCCTTTACGTGTAATTTCCATAAGGGGTTCTTTGGCTTGGCAAAAATGCATGCGTAGCAAAACATCTCTGGGGACATGCTCTGGAATGAATATGGGCTTTGGAATGCGGTGAATTCTGTCTATAGAAATTTCTATAGAGAAGAGGTCTGGCATCAAGGTGGAAAGTAGTTTAGTCACAAAGGAACGCATTTCAGTTGGTTTGACAGATTCTGCAATGCCTCTTATCCTAACATTGTTCCTTCTTGATCTGTCCTCTAAATCTGCCAGCTTGGCTTTAATCAGAGTTTGTTCTTCTGTTTCCGCATCATGAGCATCGATTATATAATTTATGATCGTTGCATATTCCCCCATTTTAACTTCCACATGATCAATTCTGTCACCCGCAGCAGTAAGATTTGAGTTGAATTTCCTTATACATTCCATCATGTCTGTATGGATAGTGCTTCTCAGGGAGATTGATTTATTAATTTCCGGTGCTTATATAGCGCCGTCAATTTATGCAGCGCTTTACACATATATTATACAGGGTGGGCCATTTATTTGGATACACCTTAATAAAATGGGAATGGTTGGTGATATTAACTCCCTGTTCGTGGCACATTAGTATATGTGAGGGGGGGAAACTTTTCAAGATGGGTGGTGACCATGGCGGCCATTTTGAACTCTGCCATTTTGAATCCAACTTTTGTTTTTTCAATAGGAAGAGGGTCATGTGACACATCAAACTTATTGGGAATTTCACAAGAAAAACAATGGTGTGCTTTGTTTTAACGCAACTTTATTCTTTCATGAGTTATTTACAAGTTTCTGACCACTTATAAAATGTGTTCAATGTGCTGCCCATTGTGTTGGATTGTCAATGCAACCCTCTTCTCCCGCTCTTCACACACTGATAGCAACACCGCAGGAGAAATGATAGCACAGGCTTCCAGTATCCGTAGTTTCAGGTGCTGCACATCTCGTATCTTCACAGCATATGGTTTTTTTTATGGTTTTTATGGTCAGTAAAACCAATACCGGGTGAGCTGCTCCTTCCAGGAGGTAACGCCATTCCTCCAAAGCCGACTTGATGGCCAGCAAATCCCTATCACCGACATCATAGTTCCAGCAAGATGGTGCACCACCACATTATGGGTGTCAGGTCCGAGCATTCCTAGATGAACAGTTTCCTGGAAAGTGGATTGGTCATCGTGGGCCAGTTGAATGGCCCCCAAGGTCTCCCGATCTGACCCCCTTAGACTTTTATCTTTGGGGTCATCTGAAGGTAATTGTCTATGCTGTGAAGATACGAGATGTGCAGCACCTGAAACTACGGATACTGGAAGCCTGTGCTAGCATTTCTCCTGCGGTGTTGCTATCAGTGTGTGAAGAGTGGGAGAAGAGGGTTGCATTGACAATCCAACACAATGGGCAGCAAATTGAACACATTTTATAAGTGGTCAGAAACTTGTAAATAACTCATGAAAGAATAAAGTTCCATTAAAACCAAGCACACCATTGTTTTTCTTGTGAAATTCCCAATAAGTTTGATGTGTCACATGACCCTCTTCCTATTGAAAAAACAAAAGTTGGATTAAAAATGGCCGACTTTAAAATGGCCGCCATGGTCACCACCTTTCTTGAAAAGTTTCCCCCCTCACATATACTAATGTGCCACAAACAGGAAGTTAATATCACCAACCATTCCCATTTTATTAAGGTGTATCCATATAAATGGCCCACCCTGTACATTCACATCAGTCCCTACCCTCAAGGAGCTTACAATCTAAGGTCCCTAACTCACATTCATATACTAGGGCCAATTTAGACAGGATCTAATTAACCTACCAGCATGTCTTTGGAGATAAGCATATCCTTTAATGTGGTGTCTAATATAGGCTGGTTCAATGTGGGAAAGGCAGTAATGGAGTCAGGGAGCTCCCTTGTATCTTCCTGAGAATCTGTGTTAGATCTTACCTCATACTGTATCAATCCCGTCTCTTCCATCCTAGGTTTAGCCTTGGCTGGGCTCCTGCACACAGGGGTGGAAGTCTGTGAGCTCCCCTGAGAGCGGTGACCATTCTGGTATACGGAGCTGATATGTTAGGAAAAAGGACATTTTGCCAGTAAAAGTGGCTGTTTTCGCGGTGGTGCGCACGCCTGTGCGCGTTTGCGTGCTCCTGTGCGAAACCGGCGCCAAATGGCGCTATTTAAACCTGGAGATTCCTGCAATGGTTGCTGCTTGTTCTACAGCGTCCGTGACCTGTGAGCCACAGCTCCCTCCACCTGTTCCTGTGTTTGTTTGCTTCCTGTTTGATCCGGCTTGCCTTGACCTGTTGTTCGCTACCTGCACCGACCCCGGCTATCCACGACCATCCGCCTCTGCTGCCCGCCCGTTGAACGAACCTTTGCTTGGACCTGACTACCCATCTGCCTGATCCTTTGTACCTTCCTGCCTGCCCATTGCCGACCCAGCCTGTACGACCACTCTTCTATCTGCACGTCTTCTGGAAACCTCCCTACATCATCAGTGACCATCCAGCCCTCGTGCCATCCCGCACTCTCGGCTCTCTGTCTACTCTACCAGGGGTCCTTGAATCAAGTGCGCAAGAGCGGTTTTCCCTGCACAAGACAGACTCCACCACCAGGTTCATGACAGAAACGAGCAGCCATGACTGAGTCTGCGCAGGGAACACGCTCCGCTATGGATGACTTATGTGCCCATCTGGCTGGCCTCACCCAGGCCGTCAAGAATCTTCAAGAGGGAAATACCCGATTAGAAGAGCTGGTGCAGGAGCTGTCTACCGCCCCGACCTCCGGTACCGCAGCTGCCCGTACCATAGTGGCCCTACCCTCGGAGCCCAAGGTCCCGCTGCCGGACAAATTCTCCGTGGACCGACGCAAGTTTCGGGTCTTCCGGAGTGCCTGCGACCTATATCTGGGTCTCCAGCAACGGACCTTCTCGTTAGAGAGCAACAAGGTCGGATTTGTGATCTCCCTGTTGCAGGGTGAACCCCAAGCCTGGGCCCTCAGATTGTGGGAGCAGAATGCTCCCGAAGTTGCTTCTGCTGCAGCCTTGTTCCTGGCCATGGCGCAGCTATATGACGATCCCCATCTTGCCGCCACCGCGGAAGCCACCCTGTACAACCTCCAGCAGGGCCGCCGCCCTGTGGAGGACTATGCCGCCGAATTTCGGCGCTAGAGTTCGGACACCGCCTGGGGCAGCGCGGCACTCATGTTCCAATTCCGCATGGGGCTGTCGGATTCCGTAAAGGATGAGTTGGCCCGAGTGGGGCTCCCTAAGACCTTGGAGGAGCTGGTCACCTTGGCCATCTCCATAGACCAACGCATCAGAGAGAGTCGTGCCGAGAGGTCCTCTGGACAACTGCGTCCCACCTGGATGCTCCCTCGGGTGCCCAGTTACCCGACTCCGCCGGCGTTCCGGCCAATGACCTCCTCCTCCTCTCCTCCGGACTCCTCTGAGCCCATGCAGATTGGGTTGCTTCGGCCATCACTCTCCAGCGAGGAAAGACAACGACTGTTCCAGTTGAATCTTTGTCTCTATTGTGGAGAGCCTGGTCACACGGTTCAGACATGCCCCGCAAAGCGCTGTAAGTGCTTGTCCACTGTATCTGTTGTACCGTTTAACGCCCGTGCCCATCTCACCATTTTCTTGTCGCTGCAGCTTCTTGGAGGGATTATCACGGTGCCGGCAATCCTTGATTCCGGTGCGTGCAGTTGTTTTGTTGACCTGGATTTTGCTGCACAGCACCACATCCCCCTGCAACCCAAGGCTCGCAAACTGGTGATCCGCCTGGCCGACGGATCACACATTAAATCCGGAACCGTCACACACGAGACGATCCCTCTGCTTTCCTGCACCCTGGATGGTTACAGGGAACATCTGCGGCTGGATGCCATCGCCTCTCCGCTCTGCCCCATCATCCTGGGATTGCCCTGGTTCCAGGCCCACAACCCCAGCATAGACTGGACCACTGGAGCCATCCATTTCCAATCTCCTTACTGCCGTCGGCATTGCCGGAGTCCTAGAGACGGGCCTGTCCCAGCACTCCTCAGCCTGGAGGCCGACACCAAACCGGATGTTCGGGCTCTTCTTCCACCAGCCTACCATGCATTTCTAGATGTTTTTAGCAAGAAGGGGGCGGACAAACTTCTGCCGCACAGGCCCTACGATTGCCCCATCGAGCTGCTGCCCGGGGCAGAGGTGCCTTTTGGGAGGATCTACCCTCTTTCCGAACCTGAATTGGCGGCCCTTAAATCCTACTTGGAAGAGAACACCAAGAAGGGATTCATCAGACCGTCTACATCCCCAGCCAGAGCCGGCATCTTCTTTGTAGAGAAGAAAGATCACTTGCTCCGGCCGTGCATAGACTATAGGGAGCTCAACCGGGTAACCATCAAAAACCGGTACCCGCTACCTTTGGTTCCAGAACTTTTTCAACGGCTGGGGTCAGCAACTGTCTTTACCAAACTCGACTTGCGGGGGGCATACAATCTTATTCGGATCAGGGAAGGAGACGAGTGGAAGACCGCATTCCGCACTCGGTTCGGGCATTACGAATACTTGGTGATGCCCTTCGGCCTGTGTAATGCCCCCGCAACCTTCCAACATTTTGTCAACGACGTGTTTCGAGACTTCCTGGATCTCTTTGTTGTAATATACTTAGATGACATCCTGGTCTTCTCCTCTTCCTTGGAGAACACCGCAGGCATGTCACTAAGGTTCTTGGGCATCTACGGCAGCATGGCTTATACGATAAGTGGAAAAATGTTCGTTTGAACAGCCCAATATGCATTTCCTGGGGCTGATCATCTCCACAACCGGCACCCATATGGATCCGCAGAAAGTTTCCACCATCTTGGAATGGCCTGCGCCTATAGACCGAAAAGGGGTACAGAGATTTGTGGGCTTCGCAAATTTCTATAGGAAATTTATTAAAGGATTTTCCACCATCGTGGAGCCCATCACACGTCTAACAAAACAGAATACCCGGTACCAGTGGTCCCCTGAAGCTCAAGCTGCTTTTCAGAGACTCAAGTCCCTCTTCACGTCGGCCCCCATTCTGAAGCACCTGGACCCAGCTTTACCTTACGTCCTGGAGGTGGACGCATCAGAAACTGCAGTGTAGGCTATCCTGTCCCAGCGCCAGGGTGTCAAGGCCCTGCTCCATCCAGTGGCCTTCTTTTCCAGGAAGCTAACCGCACCAGAGCAGAACTACGACGTGGGAGACAGGGAGCTACTGGCCATTAAGTCAGCGTTAGAGGAATGGCGTTATTTTCTGGAAGGGGCTTCTCACCCTATTCTGATATTCACCGACCACAAAAACCTGGAGTATCTCCGAACGGCAAAGAGACTGAGACCTAGGCAAGCCCACTGGGCGCTATTCTTTTCCAGGTTTCATTTTCACCTTACATATCATCCCGGATCCAAGAATAGTAAGCCAGACGCTCTCTCCCGAATGTTCACAGAGCCAGGCAATACTGCTCCACCGGATACTATACTTCCTGCATGGAATTTCCTGCTGACAGAGGAGGACTTTCTCTCCCAACTTCGTTGGGTCTTGGACGGTTCCGCTACCGACAGAGACACCTGATTGACCATAAGGGATGGTCTATGGTGGTTTGGGCGGAGAATGTTCATTCTGCGTCTTAGAGTCTTGGGTCGTTGCCACGACCATAAACTGGCCGGACATTTTGGTACACAAAAGACCGCTGAGCTCATCTCATGGTCATTCTGGTGGCCCAACATTTTGGAGGACTGTAGAAAGTATGTTGGGGCCTGTCCCGTCTGTGCCCGAAACAAGACAGACAGAGCTAAAGCCTGGGGTCTGTTGAACCCCCTTCCCATACCTGAACGCCCGTGGTCGCAACTGGCGATAGATTTTATCGTGGAACTCCCCCCATCAGAAGGTTTTTCTACCATCTTTGCCGAAGTAGACCGGATGACAAAGATGGCACATTTCGTCCCTATGAAGGGGACCCCCTCAGCGGCCGAAACTGCCCGCACATTCATAAAGGAAGTCGACTTCATGGAGTGCCCAGCAACATCGTGTCTGATCGGGGGGTCCAGTTCACGTCAAAATTTTGGAGAGCCCTGTGTACTGGGCTGGAAATCGAACTTGCCTTCTCTTCGGCTTACCACCCACAGACAAACGGACAGACGGAAAGGACGAACCAGACGCTGGAACAATACTTACGGTGTTTCTCGTCCTTTTCTCAGGATGATTGGGTTGCACTGCTGCCTGTGGCCGAGTTTGCCTACAATAATACCATCCATTCGGCCACCCAGCAGTCCCCATTTTGGGAAATTATGGCTACCACCCCACATTTCTGCCCGACTCCAGCAGCACAGGATGTCACCAACTTCCTTCACTCCAATTGTCGACTCCTTCAGGAGACATTATCCAAATACCGGGAGGCTACCAAGGAGGCCTATGACAAGAGGAGATGGGGGGAAATGGAGCTTCAACCCGTTAACCACGTTTGGTTGTCAACCAAGAATTTGAAACTTGCATGCCCCTCAAAAAAATTGGGCCCGAGGTTCCTGGGGCCTTTTCCTGTGAAAAGACAGGTTAACCGGGTGGCATTTGAACTTGACCTTCCACCATCCCTGAAGATCCACCCGGTTTTCCACGTTTCCCTACTAAAAACCCATGGTCCTCGATTCCTTCTCGGGCCGAAAAGTAGGACCACCGGGTCCCATCCTAGTCAACAGAGAGGAGGAGTTCGAGGTGGAAGCAATTTAAAACTGTCGCCGGAGAGCTGGAGAGATACAATATCTGATCAGATGGAAGGGGTTCGGCCCGGAAGAGAACTCGTGGGAACCCGAAAGAAACATCCATGCCCCTGGACTGATCCGAGCCTTCAGAAGAAATCGGCAGGGTAATGACACCCGGTAAGGCATCCGGAGGCTGCCCCTTGGGGGGGGGCAATGTAAGGAAAAAGGACATTTTGCCAGCAAAACTGGCTGTTGTCGCGGTGGTGCGCACGCCTGTGCGCGTTCGCGTGCTCCCGTGCGCGTTTGACGAAAACGGCGCCAAATGGCGCTATTTAAACATGGAGATTCCTGCAATGGTTGCTGCTCATTCTACAGCGTCCGTGACCTGTGAGCCACAGCTCCCTCCACCTGTTCCTGTGTTCATTTGCTTCCTGTTTGATCCGGCTTGCCTTGACCTGTTGTTCGCTACCTGCACTGACCCCGGCTATACACGACCATCCGCTTGTCTACTCCTTTGTACCTCTGCTGCCCGCCCATTGAACGAACCTTTGCTTGGACCTGACTACCCATCTGCCTGATCCTTTGTACCTTCCTGCCTGCCCGTTGCCGACCCAGCCTGTACGACCACTCTTCTATCTGCACATCTTCTGGAAACCTCACTACATCATCAGTGACCATCCAGCCCTCGTGCCATCCCTCACTCTCGGCCCTCTGTCTACTCTACCAGGGGTCCTTGAATTGGGTGCGCAAGAGCGGTTGTTCCCTGCACAAGACAGACCCCACCACCAGGTTCGTGACATTATATGTGCAGACCATGATCCGCTTGTCACAGGAGATGCTGAGGAGCCAGCGCCATCTTGCCCATGAGGCTGCTGCGGCTGTGTGAAGTGAGCCATCAGCTTCTTCAGTTTGTGCTCATTTTTTCTCCTTCTGGACATGGCGCTGAGGTGCTGGGGCACTGAACCACTGTGGTAGGAGAGTGTATCAGTGCCTTGTATACCATGAGCTGCTGTTGTATCCCATCATTTGGCGGAGCTCCCGGTCTACGCCGCCATCTTGGCTGAGGTCAAGCCATGCCCCTCCACCAGAAAGCTGGTTTTATATCCACTTTAGCCATAAAGCTCCCATCCCAAATTACCTGATTTTGACAATAGCATCCTCAAATTTCACATATGAGACTGAGCAAGAGGCCAAATCAATTCCATCATTCAGAGAATTCTCTTTCGGAAAGGACAAGTGATGTATTAGACGAAAAGCATTGGGTTCCCACTTAGGCACCACCTCTAGCAGGGAAATGCGAAAATTATGAAATGGCTATTCCCTAAATAGACCCTTGATGCACCCCACAGCGATATCTTTAAACATTTTATCCCTAACCACCTGGGGAAAAATCTCAACCGACTTCAATTTCCCACCACTGCACATCCTTTAACTAAAAAGGGGGGGGGGCAATGGGAAATCCGGTGCAAAGCCTTCAATGAGAAAACATGCCAGCTCCCTGTTTGGGTACCTGTCCAACCATGGGGGCATCCTTTTCAGCCTCACTGGTGTGCAGGCTTTTTTGAAAAATATCTCTCTGAAGGTTACTGTAGTCTTCCTAAAACACTTAACCACTGGGTGCGCTCCTGTACATTCATGCCTATATTTACAGAAGACGTTCCAGGGGCATTGACTCTCACTGAAAGCCAAGCAACAGCCTCTTCTATATGCTGTATGCAAAGGTTTAACTGTGCCCTGTTTTGCTGTGACTGACTTCTGGGGCAATATCAAGTTAAGCCACAAACCCACATCTTTCATGCCCCCACCTAAGTAAGGAGTGAATGGACAATTTCTGTCTAAAAGACTCGTAAAAATACCACCCCAGGCCCCCATAATTTTTGTAAGCCTCCAATAAGTGCTGGAACAAAACTCCACACAACTCTGGGTGCTTCTCCACCATCACACCAGCATATATACAATAGGCCTGTAGCCAGTTGTGAAAAGACCTTGGTATTTGCCTACGCCTATCTTCCTCCTGCTTCTCCTCCCCTCTTCTGTCTGCTTTAAGCATGAAATCCTTGTGAAAAGGGAGGAGTGACAATATCTCTATAAATCCCCCTTTCATATCTTCTCATTTACTGACTGACTCAAATGGTAACCTAGGGGTGAAATTTCACATGGCATAACCTATTTCATGCAAGGTTTAGGAACATTGTTCCTGACAGGTGCAGAAGCATTCACTGATTTAAGAACTAAAACATGCTCTGCATCCCACTATTAACCAATGAAACTACATTGTGCTGAGAAAATGAATGAGAAGGATTACAGGCAGGAGCTATAGAAGGGTCTGAAAAGGATACAGGAGTTGAAGGAGCAGAGTGAACAGGTTTAAACATAGGAGATATATATTTTTACCAAAGAAGACAGAGAAACCACTAACTCAGACAGAACATTAAATTGAGAAAGTTCACCAGCTGCTGGAGGTTGCCCCACCTCTTGCTGAGCCACCCCCTTCAGCAGCATACTCGGGCCTGGGACCTGTGGACACTGCACAGTCAGGGACACATTTGATAACGTCAAACCGACGAAACGCGTCAGATGACTA
This sequence comes from Glandirana rugosa, assembly GCA_018402905.1. Lineage (NCBI taxonomy): Eukaryota > Metazoa > Chordata > Amphibia > Anura > Ranidae > Glandirana > Glandirana rugosa. The sequence continues at coordinate 30,414 of BLSH010257703.1, read as the reverse complement.
GCTGTGCACACGCAAACCCCTACGTCACACCCAGCTCTTTCCAAGCAGGCGGCTGAAGCACGCTCTCTACCCGGCACAGGAAGCTTGCGGGTCTTCCTCTACGGGAGTGAGTACTACACGCTGGAGGAGGGTGAATGACCAAATAGGGTTTTTTCTGTTTTATACTTTTTTAACCGATTAAGATTCCCTTTTGTTACCGGGACTGGGTTGCTTGTTGAAGTGTTATACCTGGACCGATGGATGATCTTACTATATTTTGAATAAAAGACAACAAGTTTTTTACATACTACGCTATGAAAGCCTCTTTTCGTTTCTCTCCCTAACAACCGGATGGACATACGCCCCGCAGCGAGGAATACCGGTGGATTACAAAGATAGGCATTTCACCCCTGCAGGAGCAATGCCCTCTGGTAAGGAGGGGTCCATAGGGGAGCACGTGTGAACAAACACTTTTACCTCACAGCATTTGTTTATAAGGAATAGGAGGAAAGCACGTTTGAGCACTGCACACTTCAAAATTGCATGAAGAAAAAGAGTTGTTATTTTTGTGAAGAAGAAAGGACATTTTGGAGTTAATATACATGAACTGTGAATTTCTGTTTATTAACGATATATATGGACAGTTATGAACTCTATAGGGTAACAGCACATTGCGGATCTCTATTTAAGTTAATGGTGTCATAATTGAAGTTTTAATGGAGTATATCTTTGCACTAATTTTGCACTTTTATGATTTTATTATGATTATTTGAATTATTGAATACCACAGGAAGATTACTCAGCACATTTGCACCATAAGATTTATTGTTTTTATACTGATACACTAACATATGTCACAGAATACACAGACTGCTAGCACATACTAGCACATCATACTAGCATACTGTTCATTTTGGTCTGTTTTTTAATTCCTATTTCCACACTCAGACAGCGCCATATCCCAAAAAAAAATTTTTAGGGACACATTCTGTCTGTCATCGGCATAATCTTCTTTCCACTGGTGGGCCACTTCCTCCTGTGTTCTAGGGGCCCATGGAGAGGGGGCCACCCCCTACCTTTCATCCCTGTGGGCTGTCTGGCATTGCCCCGCCTTCCTCCTCTGCTCACTAGAGAACGAGAGATCCATCTCTTCTTGCAGGAGTGGTGGCCCCGACCCGCCATGCCACCACCATTCTCCACCACTCTGCTCCGCAATATTTGTTCCTCCTCGGCTTCCCCCCATGCTTGACTCTGCCTCTCTGGCAGGATGCAGCGACACAGTCTCTCATGCAGGGCGGGCTCTTCCTCACATGAACCAGAACTTCTGTGCTGTGCCTGCGGACCTTCTGCAGCCATACTGTCTCCCCTGCTCAGCTCTGGTTGCTTTTCCCCACAATCTTCAGCTAACGCTAAGCAGCGGCTTAGCCATTCCTCCCCTCTATCACTGCCAGCCCTTTCCAAGAACTGTCTGACCAGGGACTCCATTACCGCAGGTAAGACTTTCTGAGCTCTTGCGCTGCTGCTCCAGTCCTAGGGGAAAAGGAATAAGCCCCACAGAAGCAGCCCTTATATAGGCAAACCTAATTTCCATAAAATCCCAGCTATTCCCATTGGATCCCAGAATCTCCCATTACTATTTTTCTTAAAGTGACAGTAACCTAAATTGCCTAAACCTGCACCATACAATTAAATGCCATACTTTACAGACAAGAGGTGGGGTGGCCACAATCTCAAGACTTGTCTCAAGACAAATTGTGCCACCCTCAAGACAAGTAGATCAGTAAACACCAACACACATGCACACACATATTTCACATCCATGCATGTGCACTACTCTGCTTACTGCAGACTGTCTGTCTGTTATTGTGTACCACTACAGCCCCGAAAGGATTTCCCACTTTAGGACCAGAGCACTTTTTGCGATTCTGCACTGCATTGCTTTAACTGACAATTGCGCGGTCATGCGATGTTATGCTCAAATGAAATTGGCGTCCTTTTCGAGCTTTCTTTTGGTGGTATTTGGTCACCTCTGCGTCACTTCTGATCACCGCTATAAACAAAAAACGAGCGACAATTTTGAAAAAAAACTATATTTTTTACTTTTTGCTATAATACATGTCCAAAAAAAATAATAAAAAAAAAAATGTATTCATCAGTTTTGGCTGATATATATATTCTTCTACATATTTGTGGTAAAAAAAAATGGCAATCAGCGTATATTGATTGGTTTGCACAAAATTTGCCACGTTTACAAACCATGAGAATTCATTTATGGCGTTTTTACTATTTTTTGTTTTTACTAGTAATGGCGGTGATCTGCAATTTTTAGTGGAACTACAACATTGCGGTGGACATGTCGGACATTTTTGACACTTTTTTGGAACCAATGACATTTATACAGCAATCACAGCTAAAAAAAACACTGATTACTGTATAAATGTCACTGGCGGGAAAGGGGTTAACCTGTAAGGAGCAATGAAGGGGTTAACTGTGTTCCCTGTGTGTGTTCTAACTGTATGAGGGCTGGGCTGCCATGGGCATAACAGATCTAACTGATCCCGAACACAGGGATCAGTAGATCAGTGTCATGCCGCCTGTCAGAACGGGAAACCATTGTGTTAACAATGGCGGTTTCCTGTTCTTCCTCTCTCACATTTGATTGTGGGTCGCCGGCGGACACCGAGTCCGTCCAACCCACAGCCACACTCTTGGAGCGCGCAGCGGGCGCGTGTGTGCCGCAGGTGGAGGGCGCTCACCCACAAATCACACATGCGCAAATTGCCATTTATAAAGAGCGATGTGCAATAACAAGCCATACTGCCACCATAAAAGTATGCAACGTGGTTGGCAAGTGGTTACTATAAAAGTAAAATAGTTCATGTCTGTTAAAATATGCATTACAGTGTGTTTGCAGCATGTTTGCAACTCATTTAAAATAAATGGGCTATTTTAATGCAAGTCACATTAATGCAAGAAATACCTCATGTTGATACCCATACAGTATTGAAACTAGTATAGTGTAGGCATGGGACTAGGTCCCATAGGTGTGTGCAGGGGGTGTGCCCGGTGTGCCTTAACAGGAAGCTGCTCAGCACAGAGTATTCCCATTCATTCACTGTGACGCACAGCTAAGGCTGCAGAGAAAGGCATGTGCATTTGAGCTTTGGGGTGCACATCCTAATGCAATAGGCTGCGCACATCTATGCAAGATCCTAGTATCAGCCTTTTGTAATCCCATGTACAGTTGCACTGGAAAAAGGCAGCACTAGAGAGCTAATCAGTTGTGGTGCAGTGAAAATGAGCTAAAAAAACATTCAGACTGCAGGAGAGAGCAGGATGAACATCATTGTGCTACTGCTGTCACTTTACTGTATAAATCACAATCTGGGGCAGAGACATGACCAGGTTGTATTGCTTACCTGCAGTAGAGAAAAGCTGGGTCACCCACTCGGAACTCCTGTTTACTAGGGCTGCTGCGTATATTTCAGGGTTGAATGGAAAAAATAAAAATACTATTGCAGGTAAAATTGCTCTAAAATACTGTATGTATTTCAGCTACAGTATAATTTACCCTTTCACTGCTAGAGGCTTTTGTTTGTTTGTTTGTTAGTTTTTTCACACATGTCAAAATGTATCTTTTTACATTAAATCACATCAAAAACCCCTAGGGCTGGTTTACACCACAAAAACACACTCCAGATCCATTCCAGATGCTTTTCTGCATGCACATTTTTAATGTGCTTTTGATGCGTTTCGGTGCATTTTTGATGTGTTTCCGTATGCATTCCAGGTGCTTTTTTTCATTTTTGTCCCTGTTTTTTTTCACTGTTCTGGGGTCCAATGCATTTTTTATGCATTTCAGTGCATTCCTGTGCATTTTTGATGCATTTTAAAAAGTTCCAGGACAGTCCAGTGCAGGAAATATGCAGCATGTTCTACTTTTTTTTTTCTGCAACTGTAACGCCATAGAACTGATTGCACTGGTGTGGACAATGCCATTGGAAACCATGTAACCTACTTTCCATGTGTTTTTGATATAGAAAAAAGATGCACTGGACTGCATGTGGTGTGAACTGGCCCTTAAACATTAAGGAGCCATAGAACAAAAACATTGCAGTTGCAACTTTTTATGTCACGTACATTACTGCAACTGTTCAAATCTATAGTTACAGTAAAAACACATTCAAATCCATGGGCGGCCAGTCTATAAGGGGCGCTTGGACGCCGCCTCCCCGTTGGCTAAGAAGAAGAAAAAAAATCAGCCCGGCCCCCTAAAAGGAGGCAACGGTACATTGACTTTCTTTTTTTTTTTTTGTCACCTGACAGCCAAGTAGTGAGCCTATTGGTCAGCCATTAAAGACAATGGATGTGGGGGGCGTGGCCTGACGCGGAAGGCAGTGGACGTGTTTTACAGAGCTCTGATAATCCACAAATGGTATCCAGTGGAATCCACGGATGGTAAATAGAGGTGAGCGACAGAAAAACATCTACAAGCTCCCCACACCTCTCCACACCTTTTCTGGCCCAAATTGAGAAAAAGGGGACATAGATTACTGAAAATCAGAACTCTCCTCAGAGCTCACACAGACGGCCGCCGCCATCTTGCGGCCTAACCCCTCGGATCGTCTGTGGTCCACAAAGCCTGCTACCGCCTCAGCATAATAATCCTCCAGTCATCCACTCACTCACCACCCAGTACTTCTTTCTGGCACTCCCTTTGGGCTGACAATAGGTCCAAATAGAGCCTCGGCGTATTGAGGCCTACCTCCAGCCGGAAGCCGCGGCCTAGATTTCCGCACACAGCTCCGCGGCGCACTGCGGCCTACCACTGGCCAGGGAGCCACAACCGCAAATGTTACAAGCAGCAGGCAGTGCCCTTCTGGGGACCTCTCAGGGGGCCCTGGAGAAGCTGTGACGCCATCCCCAGGCCTCTACTAGAGGTGAAGGCCACTGACATAGACAGGCCCTGCATCACAACCCTGAGGCCTCATATGGTGGCCATCTTGGCACACCCAACACATCTATGATTAAAACCCCAGACCCTCATCCTTCATCACCACTTGAATACAACAACACCATTCCTGACCTTGAGAACCTAACCTACAGTACAGCTTAAGCCAAACACTAATAATACAGGAGCAGCGAAGACAGCTATTGGGGTGTTCCAAGATGGCTGATTAACCCCTTCTCCACTGCTGCCCTGGGTAACTACAGAATACAACACGCAAAAAACAGATTACTACAGCATCACCAATATTATAAGACCATTACACGGGGAAAGTCAGGGATGACAAGGAAAAAAACCCATCCACCAGAACCACACAAACTTACTGAATTCTTCCCCGGAGCCCCAGCTCAGGACTTACGTAATAATTCCCACAGTACTCACAGAATGGGTCCCATGGACAACAATCAAACTGCCTCATCATCCCCAACTCGATCCACATCACTCCAGAAGGACTGTACCACACCTCCTGAAAAAAGAACTTCGGACCCCCAGAAAAGGGCCGCATCATCTCCCTTCTCTTCGCCCTTACAATCAGTGAGTAAAAAACACCTCACCTACAAACGACACAATGCTGCGGACACAGACACAGAATATGAGGAGGAACAAAATCCCTCTCTAGCTGCGTTACCCACCACTGATAATCTGGTCTCAGAAAACACATTAAAACAAATGCTGCTATCACTACAAACTGATCTCAGAAAAGATCTAAACAAATCGATATCAAATATCCAAAATCAAATCGATGATCTGGGAAACCGCACCGATACTATGGAAAACCAGCTCCATACATATGCCACAGCATATAATGATTTGGTAGATGCACATCAAGCTCAAAAAGAACAAATACAACGCATGTCCGCTAAAATAACAGACCTTGAAGACCGTTCTAGAAGGAACAACCTCAAGATCAGAGGTATCCCAGAAAATATCACACCAGCGGACCTCCCAGCATTTCTCCAACAACTTTTTACGTCCCTAGACCCAGCACTTACAAAACTAGAACTGGCCATTGACAGGGCATACAGGATTCCCAAACCTTCACACGTCCCAGAAGACAAACCGAGAGACGTACTTACTCGCCTTACTTTCTACCAGGCGAAGGAACGCATACTCCAAGCTGCGAGAAGGAACCCTGTTTTCCCTGATCCATACAACAATCTGAAAGTATACGCAGACATATCGGCAGCCACTGCGCAAAAGAGGAAATAATTCTCCCCCTTCACTACAGTCCTGAGGGATCACAACATCCCATATCAATGGGGGTTCCCTGCAAAAGTCACAGCTACACATCTCGGTAGAGCAGTTACCATCTTGGATTTAAAACAAGGATTGAAACAGCTCCAAAACTGGGGCATCTACCCCACCAAAACACTCAACTTCCAACGAGGCACCTGCATATTTTCTCCCTGAACTGTGGCACTCAGTAGACGCCACCTAACTGGGCACTGAACGGTCAACATCTGACTGTAACTGGCACCTAACAGCCTAAAAAAAAAAAATGGTTATCACCTCAGCACATGTTCCCCAGTGCTGCAACCCACATCAAGGTTCTCTTTTTGTTCTTTACTTTGTTGGTTGAAAACATTACTTAGGTTTAACCTGATGCCTGTACTCATTTTTGCTCCCCACAGGAGCAACAGTTATGACTGGCACATCAGATACACTTGTCTTACTATTTCTTCCTTTTCACTCCTGCTCCTCTTCTCTTTTCTTGTCCCTACCCCACCTCCTCCACCTCACATTGACAAACATTGTCTCAGTCGGATAAGGTCAATTAACAGATTACCAATAGTCCATCAAATCTCAAATTGTAGCTTTGTAAGGTTGAATTTTTTGCTAACCCAATCTGGGTGTGAAATTGTCGCACCGTCTGATGCATCTCTAACTAAACATCACCCCCACATGAAGTCATGTCACTCAAAATACTATCTTTAAACGCTAAAGGGCTAAATAGCCCCTTTAAGCGCTCGCTATTATGGAAAGAAGCTCTAACCTCTAAAAGTGATATCATTTGCATACAGGAAACCCATTTCAAACAGGGAAAGACTCCTAAATGATCCCACCCAAAATTTCCTCACTCCCTTTTCGCACACTCTAACTCTAAACGTAAAGGTGTATTAATTGCTATTCGCGATACGGTAGCATTTCAACTACACTCTCAGGTCATAGACCCAGATGGAAGGTACATAGTCCTTCTGGCAACCTTCAATGGCCACAAAATAACATTAATTAATATATACGCCCCAAACACCTCTAGAAAGAAATTTTTTAAGACCATAGCAGCCAAAATGCAACCGTTTGCGGCAAACTCAATCATACTATGTGGAGACTTCAATGAAGTCATCGACCCCTCAATAGACTCTACCAGCAGCTCTCGTGGATCCTCAACTTCACTATCCTCATTTTTGAAACAAGAAAACTTATATGACTCATGGAGATGCATCAGCGGTAGCGAGAAGGGCTACATCTTCTATTCTCCAGCCCACCAGGTGTATTCTAGAATCGATCTACTGACTACTAATCTTCACTGACCAATACACACTCCAACGGATCACCTCCACTAAGATAGGTGTAATCACTTGGTCCGACCACGCCCCTATCTATCTTCACCTAAACCTATCCCCACGACTATCCTGCCCACCACCATGGAGACTAAATGCCTCTATCCTTACATCTAAATACCCTCAAGAGCATATCAAAGAAGAAACTATCCACTTCTTCCAAACTAACTTAGGAGCTACATCTGATCCCATGATTCTATGGAACGCCCATAATGCATACATCAGAGGCATACTAATAAAATTAGCAGCCCACGAGAAAAGAAAACCAACTAACACTATTAACAATCTTTTAACCCAGATTCAAACACTAGAACAAACCAATAAACGCAAAATAGATTCGGATATGCTTAGAGAAATAAAATCCTTAGGAACCCAACTTAGTGACACACTCCGACACTCCTTTGACTACTACATTAAAAGACTTTGCCTGTCCTTTTATACCTCAGGAAATAAACTGGGAGCACTCTTAGCTAAACAATACAAACAGAAAATTAACAATGGGAAGATCTCTTACCTTAAAGATAATACAGGTCAAAAAATACACAACCCAGAGAAAATAGCAGAGCAATTGCGCAAATTCTACTCCTCCCTCTATAATCTGCAACAACCCCACTCACCCCCACCTCTGATCTTGTAATGAAATTGAAACAACTATCTGCAATCTTCCTCTACACAAATTACCAGGCCCTGACGGATATATTAACGAATACTACAAACATTAAAAAGATCTCCTCGCCCCCCACTTGACTAATGCCCTGAATAATATTATTGATACTGCCTCACGCCCAAAAGAATTCCTTGAATCACACATCGTCACAATACCCAAACCCGGAAAACCCTCAGATACACCAGCGAACTTCCACCCCATTTCCCTCTTGAACACTGATACCAAGATATAGGTAAAAATCCTTACCAACAGAATTGCTAAAGTAGTTCCCCTCCTAATTCACCCAGACCAAGTTGGATTCGTCTCAGGACGCCAAACGTCAGATGGGACAAAAAGAATCATTAACCACTTTAATACCAGGCACTTAGAACACTTCCCGCCCAGACCAATTTTCAGCTTTCAGTGCTCTCACAATTTGAGTGACAATTACTCAGTCATGCTACACTGTATCCAAACAAAATTTTTATCATTTTTTTCTCACAAATAGAGCTTTCCTTTGGTGGTATTTAGTCCCCGCTGGGTTTTTTATTTTTTGCAATATAAGCAAAAAAAGAGCGAACATTTTGAAAAAAAAAAACACTTTTTTTATTTTGTACTGTAAAATTTTGCAAAAAAGTAATTTGTCTTCATAAATTTGGGCCAAAATGTATATTGCTACATATCTTTGGTAAAAATAACCAAATTGGTGGATATTATTTAGTCTGTGTGAACGTTATAGAGTCTACAAACTATGGTGCAAATCACTGAAAATTGATCACACCTGATGTACTGAAGGCCTCATTTCTTGAGACACTAACAAGCCAGGAAAGTACAAATACCCCCCAAATGACCCCATTTTGGAGAGCTAACACCCCAAGGTATAATTTATGAGGCATAATGAGTCTTTTGAACGGTTCATTTTTTTACAGAAGTTTTTGGAAAATGTGGAAAAAAATGAAAACGCATTTTTTTACACAAAGTTGTCCATTTATAAGATAATTCTAACACATAGCATGACACCGGTCCGACGCATTTTCAGAGTGTGTACACCATAGCGGTATGAGTCTACCTCATCGTCTTACCTAAAACCCCACAGGAAAATCGATACACGTACGATACACAATCTTAATAGAATATTTACCTGTTGAAACACATTTTTTTACGCAAA
>BLSH010257665.1:183758-193793 GCA_018402905.1 Glandirana rugosa | reverse complement strand
CCCCCCCCCCCCCAATGGGGAATTATTAAAATCTAAAAAGAAACTGTGCAGACTGATCTTCTAGAGCCTCTACCGTCTTTATGGGATAGTACCCCGGGAATACTCATTGTTGTAAGTAAAATTTTGTTTATTAAGACTACAATAACAGAAGAAGTCTTATTTTGGATACTAACTAGTTACTCACGGACCTTCGACAAAAATCGAAACCTTCAAACACCACACCCCCTCCCCACAACAGAGAGGTCGTAACAATATATTTCTTTGTAAACTTCTGCCACAAGGGAGTATTGGGCTTCCCCATACAATGCTGGAGAGACAACACCCCTCCCCCACACCACAAACTTCCAAAGCTAAAAACAGCTTCCAGGCACTCATTGATCAATCATAGGTTTTATTCTGAAGAAGACAATAACATCAGAATTGTTTGATTTAAAATGAATGTTGTTACTCATAAGGGCCCCATGATAGGGTATTTCTGCCATCTCCGAGATCTTCTAGTCAGACGTGTCAAAGAAAAATCTAAAATTATTAAGGGGTAACCCCCCCCCCCCCGATCTCTTCCTATAAGAATTCAAATCATACACACCAAGAACAACGCTGCATACAAATAAAAACATTGTAAATAAACCCCCAAAAATATTAAGTATTAAAATATAGAAACTCTTACATAAAACATTAAATGTGTGAACAATAAGGTGGCAAACAGTGTGAGATGAATATATAGATCTATAGATCTCCGATGATTTAACAGATGTAGAAGAATCTTTCAGCTCGGTACAAATACCTGACACCTGTTAGTCAGTGACACCAAATTCAAGGGTAATCTGTAGCTACATAGAGACCGGACGGAATCACGAAGGTTTGAGTCAGTTGATCTGCTTTAATCTTTGATGCTTCAGACTAAATACACAACATGACGTGTGTAAGGTAGGTCGTGTCAAGATAAACGTTGACCAATCAAAGCTTCATAAGATCTACAGCAAGCATAGAGTTCATTGTCTTGTGATTATTGGTTCATCAAGAAGCCACCATCGAAGGATGTTTATTTCTTGGGGCTTTTGGATGTCATTCAGGAAATAATGGTCTGGATGGGTTTCCAGGAACTTGCTTTGCCTTCTCCAAATATAAATCCTATGTTTCAGTAGTCCTCAGAATTATTCATGCAGTATGCCAGTGTACATGGAAGATAAGAAACAAGCTAAGGTTAACATTTTCATAATGAAGCCATTTTGTTCTAAGCAGCCATCTTTTCACCTCATCTCCCCCCTCTTGAGAATTTACTGATCACCCTAACTACCTATCCACTTATCAGATCCTCCCAAGTGAGCAACCCCTTATGCTTGGGACACTGACCCAGAGGGCAACCCTCAGTGGGGGGCATTCCGGTTTTTGATGAGGCTCTGAGGTGGAGATTGTCTTTTCATATGGGGGGCTGAGGTGACAGATGTCTCATTACAGCCTACTTGTGGTCATTAGTTACTTCTTGTCTCCACAGGAAACTGAAATAGGTTTTTGTCTTGGCCTGAGTAACTTTGTGAACCAGATACAAGATTATCTTGATTAGCAGGAGACCGAGAAACATTAGCATGAATCCCCTCAACCTTTGAACCATTGAACCACAGAACCAAACCAAGACCCGACCTCCTCCACAATCTTAAAGGGGTTCCAACCATCCCGGCTTATGGAGCAGGCCTGAGCTTGTAGCTCTTCTACCTTGGCACTATGGTGTTTAATGATTGAATTGTGACCACCCATGAATGTGGACAGGAATTGGTCAACTTTCCACAAGACTCTTGTTGACTGAACCTCAAGAATCAAAGTGCTTCACCTAAGTGTTGTGTGTCACACAGTATGGGGTTTAAATCTACATTTTACAGATTCATTTTTGTAGTGCATGCAAGTTTCATTTTGGCAGTGATCTGCGATCCATTGTACCCGGGATATATTGATGAGTACTTGCGAGCAATCCACCTTTACCACGTTAGTTTTATTCCCACTGAACATCATACACTGTGGGCCTCCTAAATAAACCTGCTACATTTAAAGAGACTGACATCTCTTTACATGCGCTGGTAATGTTCCTATAGGATCTCTGAAACTCAGTCTGATTTATGTCTTCCAGTGTAAGTGGGTTTTCCAAGACTCATATCCAACACTATGAGTATCCCGACTTCCAGCCCACCTGATATTTAAGTCTTAACAATGCATTAGGTGGAGGGTTGTCTATCTCTTTCCTATCCCGGTTCCCCATTGTGCCCAATATTGCAGTACATATCAGAAATTGAAAGAGAATAATTGTACCACCTTTTTGCAATGACTGGCATGTATACATGTATCTCTTCCGTATTCCTTTATTCTATTCTACTCTGTTATATTCAACATTTGAATTTTGAAATTGCATTTTTGAAAAATGGCTATATTCTTTCTATTTCATTCTATTCAATTATATTCAAAATTCAAATTTCAAAATTTAATTTTGGAAGTTGGCTATATATTTTTTTCTATTTTGTTTTATTTTACTTGGAATTTGATTTTCGGTAGATGTCTATATTCTTTCTTATCTATTCTCTTGTGTCTTAAATTTGAAATTCAAATTTTAAGATTCAAATTTTTAAAAGTGATATATTCTTTGTTTTTTGTCTATTTTATTCAAAATTCCAATTTTGACATTTGAAAATCCGATTTCCAAATTCCAAAGTTATATTATTTCTATTGAATTCTATTCTATTCAACGTTTGAAATTCAAATTTAGAAATTTGAATTTTGGAAGATGTCTATACTCTTTTTTATATATTCTAATGTGTTTTGAATTTGAAATTCAAATTTTAAAATTAGAATTTTTAAAACAGGATATATTCTTTCTTTTTTTGTCTATTTTATTCAAAATTCCAATTTTGAAATTTGAAATTCCAATTTGAAAATTTCAAAAGTTATAATTTTTCTTATGTATTCTATTCTATGCAACATTTGAAATTCAAATTTCGAAATTTGAATTTCAGAAGATGACCATATTCTTTCTATTTTTTTTTCTATTCAAAAGTCACATAATTGAATTTAAAATTTGAATTTTGGAACACAGATATTTTTTTCTATTTTATTTTATTAATTTTGGAATGTGAAAATTGGAAGATGGCTATATTCTTTCTATTCTATTCTGTTTTTATAACATTTTATTGAGCAGTAAACTGTGTAGCAGAACTACAAGAGATTCACTACACATTACATCATGAAAATAACCATACATTAACGAGTAGAGTTGAGCGAACCCGGACTGTAAAGTTCGGGTCCGTACCGAACTTTGGGGTGTCCAGGACCCGGACCCGAACCCAGACTTTTCAAAAAAAGTCCGGGTTCGGGTCCGGGGTTCTGGTATTTTTACCAAAAGTTTCTGAAAATTGCTGTAAAAAAGTCCTGGAAGGTCCTAGAGGTCTGCAAAAGGAAGGAAAATGGGGGTAAGGGTGGGACAAGTGCCCTACAAAGAAATGGGGACAGGGAAATAACTTTAAATATTAAAAAAAAAATAAAAACCTATAAAAAGCAAAAATGTAGGTGGATGTGGACCATCTTCAAACTGGGTCTGAAAAGTATTAATTAACGGTAGAAGCCATATAACTGTTCTAAAATCATCTTCAAACTGTGTCAAAAAAGTATAAATAAGCCGGGAGAACCCATATCACTGTTCTGCAAACATCTGGGAAATGTGTGTGTCACTTTAAATAAAACCGGGACTAACTGAACTACTGTTCTGCAAACATCTGGAAACTGTGTGTAACACTTTAACTAAAACCAGGAGAAACCATACTACTGTTCTGCAAACATCTGGAAACTGTGTCTGTCACTTTAAATGAAACCGGGACTAACTGAACTACTGTTCTGCAAACATCTGGAAAGTCTGTGTGTCACTTTAAATGAAACCGGGACTAACTGAACTACTGTTCTGCAAACATCTGGAAAGTCGGTATGTCACTTTAAATGAAACCGGGACTAACTGAACTACTGTTCTGCAAACATCTGGAAAGTCTGTGTAACACTTTAACAAAAACCAGGGCAAACCCATATCACTGTTCTGCAAACATCTGGAAAGTGTGTGTGAAACTACAGCATAGAGAAGAACAGGTATATGGTTTCGCTCTGCTATAGTTTCACACACAGTGAATCAATCAATCAAATCAATTCAATCAATGAAACCCTCTTCTCCCACTCTTCACACACTGATAGCAACACCGCAGGAGAAACACAGGCTTCCAGTGTTTTGGTACTGCCATTCCTCCAAAGCCGACTTGATGGCCAGCAATTCCCTATCACCGACATCATAGTTCCAGCAAGATGGTGCACCACCACATTATGGGTGTCAGGTCCGAGCATTCCTAGATGAACAGTTTCCTGGAAAGGGGATTGGTCGTCGTGGGCCAGTTGAAAGGCCCCCAAGGTCTCCCGATCTGACCCCCTTAGACTTTTATCTTTGGGGTCATCTGAGGGCAATTGTCTATGCTGTGAAGATACGAGATGTGCAGCTCCTGAAACTACGGATACTGGAAGCCTGTGCTAGCATTTCTCCTGCGGTGTTGCTATCAGTGTGTGAAGAGTGGGAGAAGAGAGTTGCATTGACAATCAAACACAATGGGCAGCACATTGAACACATTTTATAAGTGGTCAGAAACTTGTAAATAACTCATGAAAGAATAAAGTTACAACCAAGCACACCATTGTTTTTCTTGTGAAATTCCCAATAAGTTTAATGTGTCACATGACCCTCTTCCTATTGAAAAAACAAAAGTTGGATTCAAAATAGCCAACTTCAAAATGGCCACCATGGTCACCACCCATCTTGAAAATTTTCCTTCCTCACATATACTAATGTGCCACAAACAGGATGTTAATATCACCAACCATTCCCACTTTATTAAGGTGCATCCATATAAATGGCCCACCCTGTAGTTTGTTTCTTGTATAAGTTCTGGATCAGCTTCCCCGGGGTGTTTCTCACCTTGTCTCCTTTCCATGAGATTTGCTCTGGTTGTAGTGTAAGTTGCTGTCCCTCAGAAAGGGACCCATCAAATTCGCCCACAATCACCCAGTCAGTGATATTTCTATCTTTAATTCTTGTAATCCAATTTATAATTTCCAGTGGGCTGGGCAGTTCCCCTTTGTCATTAAAAATAATGATCCTGCCGTTCGGATCCGTGTACTGGACTTCTTTTACAAAGCGGGAGAGCTTAAAAAAATGACAGAAATTATTCTAGGTAAAAAGTATATAGAATGTTTAGTATTTTTTTGATTATAGATTGTTTATCTAGTTATATCTCATTTACAGAATGCAATGGGGATGAGATGACCTATTTGCTGAGCACTTACAGTATCTCACAAAAGTAAGCACACCCCTCACATTTTTGTAAATATTTTATTCTATCTTCTCAAGTGACAACACTGAAGAAATGACGCTTTGCTACAATGTAAAATAGTGAGTGTACAGCTTGTATAACAGTGTACATTTGTTATACATCTATTTCCCAAAGACAACCTCTGGATATGATGCTAAGCATGTGCACTCCATGGTGAGGCGCTGTTCTGAGTGGAACCTGTCCTGTTAAATCGCTGTATGGTCTTGGCCACCGTGCTGCAGATCAGTTTCAGGGTCTTGGCAATCTTCTTATAGCCTAGGCCATCTTTATGTAGAGCAGCAATTCTTTTTTTCAGATCCTCAGAGAGTTCTTTGCCATGAGATGCAATGATGAACTTCCAGTGACCAGTATGAGAGAGCGAGAGTGGTAACACCAAATTTAACACACCTGCTTCTCATTCACACCTAAGAATTTGTAATAGTAATGAGTCACAGGACATCAGGGAGGGATAATAAACTTGGATAGGGATAGGGAGATCATGGGATGCCCACTTGATCAAAGCAGTAGAATTTTTCAGAGACACATATACACTTCTCCTCTACCTCCAGCAAAAATCTTTCTTATAGAACTGCAACTCCCAGAACTGGCTGGCACTGTCTGGATGATCTGACAAAGGCGCAGTCATATGAGTAGCAAAAACCCTTTACAGGTAGGGAGTGCTGTGCTCCTCTTGTGGCTGCTGATCCCAGCACCACTGTGTCAGGCATTACCAGCCCACCTAGTTTCAGCTGCGCATTTCTCCAGCCCTCCTGACCGAGACTTCTCACTCATCTTCCTCCCTGGAGATTTGCCCGGCAGTGTCCTCCACTTTCACCCATGCCTGTGGTCAGAACACCTCTGTGTGACATGAAGAGCACCCAAGCCCAGGCCCAAGGTCACCCTCCAGACTATGGGACACCCTCCAGGGCCATCAACAGCCTAACGCTCCATCTGCAGCATCCGCTTGAACTTCCCTGCCCTATCTGGGCTGACCTAGAGTATTTGAGGGGTCCTTCCTCTGCCAACCCATCTGTTAGGGATGGTCAGGGCCCTCATGAATACCCCAGGCAGCTCCTCCTCACATCCACTCCCATTCTTCTACAAAAGTTTTCTGCAAGTTTCTAGAAGTAGGGGCGGTCTCAGAGATGCTGCCTGTGAGTCATCTAGCTGTCAGGGAGTTATTTAACCATCCCAGATATAAAAACAAAACAGACTTGGCTGCCAGCCAAGCCTGAAAATGTTCTAAACTACAAAAATCCTACTCTACAATTATTAAACCACTCCTATTCACATTCACCCAGTACATGGAAATAGAGAAACAAACACCTATTTCTTCAGACTAACAACAGGTAGGAATCTGCAACAAACTTTGGTAAAATCCATGCAATGAACATGGATCATCCAGAGGGGAGGGTGTTTTTCTCAACAAAAGTGGAGTTACTCTTTAGGGGGACATGATTACTATGTACAAATATATTTAAAATAACTTCAATAACTGTGATAAACTGTTTACTGTAAGGTCCTTACAGAGGGCATGTGGCCATGATTTGAGGTTAAAGGAAAGGAGGCTTAATCAATTGCCAGTTGGGTTATAGCCGATTCATGACTACAGCACAGCCAGATAACTCTGGGAGTCAGTCATATGATGTCCTCCCATAATCCCACTCCCATGTGCCCTCTGGGGCCCGCACTTAGGAATGACCGTATGGTCTTTCAGGCCCGGCGCGCCATGGATAAGGGCCAATGACAGCGGCCCTTTACCATGTGATTGTCTCATCCAATGACGGAGCAATCAGTTGTCAACAAACCAGAGCATGTCCGCTTAAGCTCCTCCCCTCTCCTCACACAGATCAGTGCAGTGTGTGAGATGAGGAGGGAGCATCCATCCATGGCTAATCCATCCCCATCCATGGCTCATTCATGCTCCTCCATGGCTCATCCATCCACATCCATGGCTCATCCATCCCCATCCATGGCTCAAATTGGATTTGAAATGTACAGTATCTCACAAAAGTGAGTAAACCCCTCACATTTTTGTAAATATTTTATTATATTTTTTCATGTGACAACACTGAAGAAATGACACTTTGCTACATGTATGTAAAGTAGTGAGTGTACAGCTTGTATAACAGTGTAACTTGGCTGCCCCCTCAAAATAACTCAACACACAGCCATTAATGTCTAAAGCGCTGGCAACAAAAGTGAGTACACCCCTAAGTGGAAATGTCCATATTGGGCCCAATTAGCCATTTTCCCTCCCCGGTGTCATGTGACTCATTAGTGTTATAAGGTCTCATGTGTGAATGGGGAGCAGGTGTGTTAAATTTGGTGTTATTGCTCTCACTCTCTCAAACTGGTCACTGGAAGTTCAACATGGCACCTCAGGGCAAAGCTCTCTTTGAGGATCTTAAAAAAAAGAATTGTTGCTCTACATAAATATGGCCTAGGCTATAAGAAGATTGCCAAGACCCTGAAACTTAGATGCAGCACGTTGGCCAAGACCATACAGCAGTTTAACAGAACAGGACTCGCCATGGTCCTAATAATGGGGATAACTGTCAGAAATACACAACACAAGACTGGCATATACACTGACGATGTAAACCTTTCCCTAACCGAACCCTTACAATCTCTACCCCATCTTTGCCAAATACTTGAACACTTTGGCACACTCTCTTTATATAAACTGAATAACTCTAAATGTCAAATGTTATCTATAGGTCTTGAACATCCCCTCAAATCTCAAATTGTGAGTGTTGTCTTTTTCTCATGGGCTCCACTAGCGACTATACAATACCTTGGTATTCAACCAACGACCCCTAGTACCAAAATTTTGCATCACATCCCTATTTTTCTCTCCTCACCAAAATTATACAAACAACCACTAACATGCAACACCCTCTTGGGCAGGACGCATTGCTCTTGCTAAAATGTGTTCGCTTCCACAGATACTCTATATATTCAGAACCTTACCAATCCCTCTTGTATACTCTCACCTTAAAAAACTTAAATCCCTAATTAATGCCTTTATTTGTCATGGAAAAAGACCTTGTATAAAATCCAACATCTTAACCAGGCCCACAGGGCGCCTTGGACAAGGAACCCCCAATGTGGCTCTATAGTGCAACGCAACAATCTTCTCACAATCCAAAACTTGCTAGAACCCATCCTATGACTGTGCTTGGATTCAAATAGAAAAAACAGCGAATAACTCAGATATGAGATCTGTCATTGGAGCAACTATTCTGCAGCCTCACTCTACAAAATCTTTCTTGAATACAACCAAAGCAATCATAAGGACCTGGACTTTCTTAATGAACTCAGTACATACTTGACTTCTTAAGGCCTTACAAAAGATACCACTCTCCTCACTGAAACTTTTAATACCTGACTTAAAAATCTCCTTATGGAAATCTGCAAGGAAAAAAATACTCATACAGTACTCTCCCCCTTTTACACTCTACTATCCACACCCTCCTTTACTGGAAAACCTCCCACATGAAAAAAATGGGAGCATATCTTTTCTTTCAAAGCCATTATTGAATCCTGTCAAATGGCCTCCATCCTTACTTTAAGGTAGTGGTTCTAAAATCCGGTCCTCAGGACCCACCAACAGGCCAGATTTTAAGTATTACCTTGGGGAGATGCAGACTAGAATACTGCAATCACTGAGCAGCAAATTATATCACCTGTGATGTATTTCAGTTATCCTGCAAACCTGGCCTGTTGGGGGGTCCCGAGGACAGGAGTTGAGAACCACTGCTCTAAGATAACCCCAGTGCATCTCCCACTTGGAATCATCCCAGAAAATTTTGCATGACTGGTACCACACACCCTTCAAATTTGCTAAGATATATCTGGAACAATCCCCCCTATGCTAGAGACAATCCAGAGAAATAGCCACCTCAGAACATATCTGGTGGCATTGTCCCAAAATCCGAAATATCTGCCAGAAAATATTCAAACTAATTGCAGTTATTACTGGAATCCACAGCCCGCCTAATCTGAAATCTGCGATATTGTGCCTTGATATGGACACCTGGTCAAATACTTTCACTCCTGTAATCACTCATATTTTTATAGCAAATCGTCTAATTATTGCCCGGAATTGCAAAATACCAAGCCCCCAGACTACAATGCCTTTATTCTGACTCTTAATTAACAGGCCTCTTGTGAACACGCCTATGCCAAAGCTCATCTCTAAATGTGGAAATTCATACTCCACTGGTCTACATGGATCAATCATCCTAACTGTACTCTTCAAATCTGAATAAACCCAGATACTTTTCTACTCCCACGATGATAACCCCTAACCTACTGGAAAATAGCACTAACCCCCTAAAGTCTTTAACGGGGATACATTCACCCAACGGTTTCATCCAATATGTTGTCTACCCACTAAGAAAATGATGCATTCTGTGTAAAAACCACCCCATCCACCAGCTCACCAACCCTTCTCTCCCTCTTCTCCCCCCTTCTTCCATACCTTCACTCTCTCCCCCTTTCATACTTGCTTTTCCCGGACACTCTCTGGTTAACTGACAACGGTCAATAAATTTATATTCATTTGTTATTCTGTATGCATACTTTTACAGTCAATTGGTCTCTCACAGGCCCTTTTCGTTCATACTTTCCCCCTCTCTCACTTCCATAC
>BLSH010257665.1:94907-114426 GCA_018402905.1 Glandirana rugosa | reverse complement strand
CATTTCTGTTGGTGCCTAGTTTATGAAAGCCTTGCAGCAGTTTTCAACACGAATTCTGATGCGTGTGGCAGATCCAGGTAGCTCTTAATTGCACCATTTTAAGAATCAGTCACTATGGCTATGACAAGTGTAAACATAATTACTGCCAGTTTATATATTAGGAAACTGGAGGTAAGTTATACCAGCTCTGAGTTGGCGTACAGAGAGATGCCAGTCTGCAGATTGGGAAATGTCTGTGCTGTGAAGATTTCATGCATGGGATGGCTTCCTGCTCAGGGGTTGTTGGTATCTAGAATGCCACCCAGTATGGACAGTCTGGCCTCAATGCCACCTCCCCCGCCATGCCACCATGTGATAGAAGCATGTTCCTGTTTCTGATAGGTACCTAGATTTCTGGTAGGCACTGACATTATATGTATATATGTAGTCAGTATGTGGTGTGTAAATGGCAAGAAATGTCATCAAGGGAATGAAGAAGCAAAATGGCTCCTCTGGTTCTGATATTATCATTAAAATTATTTTACTGCACAGTCCCACCACTGTAATCCACATAGGAACTCACACATTCATTTATTCATGTTCTACTTTCTGCAGCCCCTTCCTTCTTCCTGAGTGCTGAGCGGGAGATTCTTTCCACTATAGTCCCATGACCAGTCACAGTCTTCCAATAAGAGAAAAACTGCCGGGAACATCATTGTGCCAATCACTTTGTGAATCACATTGTCACACATTTCTTACATGTCTTGACATCTGTGTGCCAACAACAATCAGAAGCCACGTCTAAAAGTTTACATGTTTCAGGTAAATCATAGCTGAGGTGGAAATGTAAGTTTTAATAAATACTAAATTACATTTTTTTTATTTTATACTGTGTATATTTCAGCAAACGCGTACATAAATGTGGTGGCTGCATTTGATTTCTCTATTTTCTGGATTTTTTTTCACTTTTCTTTTTAATGTGTGGAACCTGCCAATAACACACTTACTGTCTTCTGGTGGCACCTCACTCGTGTTCTGCTGCTCCTTTGCAAGTCCACTCACTCTCTATATTTTGCTGCTTCTGATGGATGTAAGGGTTCAATAATTAAAAAAAACATTCTCTGACACATTGTAAAGAACATATCTTCTGGTCATACTAAAACTTCTCTCTGATTTATATTGAGATAATGTGTACGATAGACAAGCTAGCGGAATACAATCTGAATGTGACTTTTTTTTTTGTCTGAGAGAACACCACCAGTTTAGTTTTGCCGCACTACTGGAAAGCCCCATCCATGTAATATGGCACATCGCTGGGATTGCTGAGCTCTTTTGTTCTTTTGTTGTGTTTAGAGACCTGTTTAAATTATCTGCCTCTCAGTATTTAGACATGTAACTGAAGCATGCTGAAATCTTTTAAAATATTTTTAAAATTTCTCCATTTCCAGTATCATAAAAACGTTTCTATCCAGCATCCGGGCTTGAAGCCCCCAGTCCAATCAACCTAAGTATATTACAGGACATTTAGATTTTTACCATAAAATGGATATTTGTGTAGCTTTACCCAACATCCCGGTGGCTTTGTAATTTAAAATGTGCCCAAGGTGTGTCAGGGTTCACTCACTCATTCCTGCTGAAGAAATATTCAATTTATTTTATGTATTTATATTTTGACCATATACCTGTGATTCTGCAGTGTTTTATGATATCACAGATTAATAGGAATGAAGTTTGGCTTCACCGCTACAATGAATTTGCTGCCATTCCCCGGCATTCACAAAGCTTGCAAATTTTAGACCTTTGGCTGATAAGTTTGCAGGTTCACCAACAAGAATAAGGGGCCACCTATTTATTATTATTATTATTATACAGGATTTATATAGCGCTGACAGTTTGCACAGCGCTTTACATTATTAGGGCAGACAAAGCAATTACAATACAATTCAATACAGGAGGAGTCAGAGGGCCCTGCTCATTTGAGCTTACAATCTAGGAGGGATGGTCAAGTGATACGAAAGGGTAATAACTGTGGGGGATGAGCTGATGAAGAAAATAAAGGTGCAGTTGTTAGGTGGCAGCAGGATAGGCTTCCCAGAAGAGAAAAGTTTTCAGGGATTGCCTGAAAGTGGATAGATTTTGGGACAGTCTGACAGGTTGGGGTAGGGAATACCAGAGGATGGGAGAGGCTCAGGAGAAGTTTTGGAGGCGAATATGAGAGGAGGTGATGAGGGAACTGAAGAGCAGGAGGTCTTGGGAGAAATGGAGAGGGTGATTAGGTTGGCATTTTGAGACTAGGCTAGTGATGTAGCTGGGAGCAGAGTTGCGGATGGGTTTGCAACTTATTGTTAGTATTTTGAATTTAATCCGTTGGGCGAGTGCCAGCCAATGTGAGGGTATGCAGAGAGGGGTGGCAGATGCTGAGTGATTTGTAAGGTGGATGAGTATGGCATTCATGCCATTTTCCATTTGACAGCTCTTATAAAGGCTAGGGCAGGGAAAACAGCTGACATAACCGGGTGACTATGCCCCTTGTGATGTCACATAACCTGCCCCCTTCTGACATCACATGGCATCAGAGGGGATGGGTTCCCTTGGTTACATCCCCAGGCGGCCCCACCCTAGCCTTTATACAAGCTGTCAAATATAAAAAGAAAGCAGTGAGCCTCCAATCGAGGAGGAGCTTTTTTGGGATTTTTTTTATCTGTTGGGCACCGTGATTGACATGGATTACATCGATGGACACTTTTTTCTTTTTTAATAAAGGGCTTGCTCCTAATTGTCTCCTGTGGTTTTCTCTTTTTTGATGCTTTTGTACCCGATACTCATTCACATAGGGGGCTGGGATCTGGGGGCCTCCTTGTTAAAGAGGCTTCCGGATTCCAATAAGCCCCCCGCCAACAGACCCCCACAACCACAGCCCAGGGTTATTGGATAGAGGCTCTTGTCCCCATCAACATGGGGACAAGGTGCTTTGGGGTGGGGGGTGCAGATCCCATGCCCCAAAGCACCCAATCCCCATGTTGAGAGCTTGTAGCCTGGTATGGTTCAGGAGGGAGGCACTCACTCATCCCCCTATTCTGCCTGGCCAGGCTGCATGCTCTGATAAGGTTCTGGAATTGATTTTGAGGTGACCCCCACACCCTTTTTTAAAAAAAAAAATTGGCACGGGGTTCCACTTAAAATTCATACCAGACCCAAAGGGCCTGGTTTGGATTTGAGGTTGGACCCCATGCTGTTTTAAATTGTAATGACATGACCCAGTCAAACAGGTGCAGAAAAAATGGGCCTTGGATGTTAGTGGTGGTGCCAAAACACTGTAACCCCTCACAGTTACTCTTGTTGGGTGCAGGAATGGGCCATGCTGTTAAAAATTATTTTAAAAATTGTAATGACGTGACCCAGGCAAACAGGTGCAGAAAAATTGGGCCTTGGGTGTTAGTGGTGGTGCCAAAACACTGTAACCCCTCACAGTTACTCTTGTTGGGTTCAGGAACGAGCCCTGCTGTTGAAAATTATTTAAAAAATTGTAATGACATGACCCAGTCAAACAGGTGCAGAAAAATTGGGAAGATCTATTGAAGTAGGGTTGACAGCACCACCATTGATTGAGAAAAATTTGTTTATTCCATAAAAACACAAAGTATTACAACATGTCCACAGAGACATGCATGACAGGATGCTGATAGATTGACGCGTTTCATGGAAACAAAGTCCGCTTAGTCATAACCTAACAAACAGCAGGCAATGTTGGTATATATAACATAGTGTAATGAGTCACCTGTGTGATTTAGACAGATTGATTGCTGAATGCTTAAATGCAAACACCTGTCATGATAAAGACAGGGTTCACATTAAAAAATAGTCATGTGAAAAATAAAAACACAAATGCAAAAACAAAAATGAAGAAAAATGTATATGGAACATATTTAAATATCTCTGTGTCTCAACGTGTACGTAGACACAGAAATACATTGTATTCGCAGAATGACATATGTTCCAGCGGGAAACAAAAAACAAAAATTGAAAAGATTGAAAAAATGTTCCCTATGCTGGAAAATATGTGATAAACAAGAATCAGAAATATTATTAAAACCATATAGCAGAAACCAACTTAAATGTCAAAAGCAAGCAGGAAACACAATGAAAGATTGATACAAACATTGGTTAGTGTCTGCTACATCTTTACAAATAGGCTGTGGTTCTACACAAGGATCTCCGCATATTAAATTGTAATGACATGACCCAGTCAAACAGGTGCAGAAAAATTGGGCCTTGGGTGTTGGTGGTGCCCTAAGCCTAAAATATTGTTGGAATCTAGCATCACCAGGATCCAGCAGGAACAGGATAGGCAGCATAGACAGTCTTCAAGGGATCCCAGATCACTAGCAAATTCAATCAGTTACATCAGCATCAGGGGCTTGATAACTGCTGATCCAGGACTGATTCATTTTTATAAATGTGAACCTATCAATGGAGTCTGTCAAGATGCGCACTCTATGATCCAAATGTCCGAAAGAACTCTGAATGCAGGACAGGCCAGTAGCTTGATTCCATTTTGAGCAAGTTCAGGCCAGTGGTCCATCCTCAAGACCCAGTAAGTCAGTGGATGCTCAGTTGGAAAGGTCTCCAAGTCTGCTCTTGCCCCTAGATATTAATGGCACCATATAATGCAGATGCTGCCAATGGTTGCTTGAATCTATCAGCCCTGGGCACTGAGGACTGAAAATTTTTTAAAGGCATCGGTCAGCCGGCCACCTTCTCCATCGTGCTTCCTCTGACCAAACAAAGCCTCAGAAACACGTTGTCCAGCCACACTAGGAAATGGTAACCTCCCAGGTTCTGGAAAGGTTTGCACAAGCTTTTCTTCAAGGTATCCTGAAGATTTTTCATCCTCTACTCCCTCTGTGAATGTACGATGAGCTCTGCAACTTTACCCTTGTAATGTGGATCAAGAAGGGTTGCCAGCCAGTAATGAGCCCTCTCCTTGATACCATGAACCCTCTGGTCTTTTTGCAGGCTTTGCAGCATCAGGGAGACCATGCAGCATAAGTTTGAGGAGACATGAGAGTCCTCTGGGCCACTGAGGATGGCATTGTCAGGAACTACCTCCTCCCAGCCCCATACAACTCCTTGGGTTTCTGGGGACTGAAAACCATCCCTTGAAGACTGCTGCATGTTATCTGCTACATCCATGCTGACACAATCCTCATATTCCTCTTCCTCTTCTTCCTGTGTGTTTGGTGGCCCTGCAGGATTGCTATCTGCATAAAGGGGGCCTTGAGAGGAAAGGAAGTCCTCCTCTTCCTCCAGCTGTTCTGTCTCAAGTGCCCTGTTCATGATTCCATGAAGCATGTGCTCCAGCAGAAAGACTAGAGGGACAGTGTCACTGATGCATGCATTGTCGCTGCTCAACATCCATGTGGCCTCCTCAAATGGTGACAGGACAGTGCATGCATCCTTGATCATTACCCACTGATATGATAAAAAGAAGCCAAGCTCCCCTGAGCCTGTCCTGGTGCCATACTCACACAGGTACTCATTGATGGCCCTCTGCTGTGTGTGCAGCCACTGCAGCATTGTCAATGTTGAGTTCCCCCTGGTGGACATGTCACAAATGAAGTGGTTGGTGGGCAGGTATAATTCCTGCTGAATGTCAGTCAGCTGAACACTGATATTGTATGACCGCTGGAAATGACCACAGACTTTTCTGGCCTTCCTCAGAATATCTGGTAAGCCTTAGTACCTGGTCAAGAAACCTAGCACCACCAAATTCAGGACCTGTGTCAAGCATGGAACATGTGTCATTTGTCCCTGTCGGAGGACAGAGAGAAGGTTGGTGCCATTGTTGCATACAACCATTCCTGACTCAAGCTGCCGTGGCATCAACCACCACCGATTCTGCCCCCACAGAGCTTACAGAATCTCTGCCCCTGTGTGGCTCCTGTCCCCTAGACAGACCAACTGAAACACTGCATGGCATCTTTTAGCCAGACTGCTTACGTAGCCCCTTAAACGCTTAGGGAGCACTGCTGGTTCAGAGGACACTAGTGCAGAAGAGGCCACCGAGGAAGAAGAAGAGGAGTATGTGGACGATGTGGCAGAATTACCACCTTTTTTTGGAGGCGTGTTGGTGGAACTAGCTTCAACATTAACCTCTGTCCTGCATTCTTCACAGCTGCCAGCAGAGTTACCCAATGCACCATTAAGAAAAGGTAATGTTCCTGATAATGTCTGCTGTAGCATGAGTTAGTGGTAATATGAGCCTTGTTGCTGACTGCCCTGTCCAAGGAGGCCAAAACATTGCCTTCCACATGAAGGTAAAGAGCTGGAATGGCCTTACATGAAAATACATTTATTTTTGGAACCTGCCACTGTGGTACAGCACATTCCACAAATTCATGAAAGGGAGCAGAGTCTACCAGCTGAAAAGGCAGCAGTTGTAGTGATACCAATTTAGCCAAGCAAGAATTTAGACACTGAGCATGTGGATGGCTGGGATAGTATTTTTTATGGTTCAGCAACTGTTGTAGCAAGTGTGGTAGCAAAATGTGCCTGCTGAAATCAACTGGTGGTGTACTGCTACACTGCTACTGAGTACATGTGGTACCCATTGCTATACCTTTATTCAGTGCAGGCTTTTGAGAGGACTGGAGGTATAGTAGGGGTTGAGCTCACAGATAAGGAGCAAGTAGAAGTCCACTTTGTTTTATGATGTTGCTCTTACAGGTACTGTTGCCAATGGACTGCATGACAGGCTGTCATATGTCTGGTCAGGCATGTGGTGCCCAAGCGACTGCTGTTCTTGCCGAGCTTGACCACTTCAGACATAGATTGCAAACAGCAACTGTTCGATCTACTGCACAAGTGTTGAAAAAAGCCCACACCAATGAACTTTTGGAAGTCAGCGGGGTGTCAGCAGCACTCTACACCTGTGGATCATTGGGGTGTGATCCAATAGGGTGGCTGCCCTTAAGCTTGCCCCTGGAGGACATCCTGCCTCATTGGAATTGTGCCTCCTCCTCCTCCTTCTCCTCCTCACTTTCCTACTTTCTTCTGTCAGGAACATAAATACAGTCAGTGACCTCATCATCCCTTCCCTCCTTGTCACTGGAGCAAACTTGGCAGTATGCTGCAGCTGGGGGAACATGACGGCTAGTTTCTTGTACTTCTGTGGCACCACCTCTCTCTAGGCTCACATTACTCCCTTCCTCAATCTGGGAACCAACATTGGAGCCTTCAAATTGCTGTGCATCCTCCATCAGCATGTAACTGACACTATAGTTGAATAATTCTGGTGAATCCTCTGTGCATGATGGTGGGGCTACAGAAGAAGTAATTGTGGACAAGGAGCTGGTGGCATAGACCGCTTTGGCAGCTGCATTGAAAGGCAAACTAGTATGAGCCTGGGTGACAGAGGATGAGGAGGATGAGGACAGTTTAGTTATCCACTATACCAACTCTTCTGCATGTTGTGGCTCAATTACATGGTCAGGAGCAGAAAAAAGGACAAGTGTGACATGCCTGCAGAGCATACACCATGTCCATCACCACCACCACTTTTCACTGCTTGCCCACTTTTAGTGACCTGTGAGCCTCTGCCTCTCCTTAGTGGCCCTCCTGACATGCTGGGGATTGTTTTTATTTATTTTTTTTTTTTTTTAGTATTTTACATTTTCCAACGTTTATTTTGAAGTAACAACATACAAAAGTGTGTAGAAATACAATTATGCATAGCATATACTTTAGAAGGTGTAGATTGATTATTGACATAGGAGAGTTTGTGGCTGCTAGGTGGGTTATAAATGACAACATATTTGGCACAATAGCAGTAAAGTAAGGGGAAAGTAGAGGAGGCTGAGGCTGTAGTGGGTGGCCAGTCTGCGCTCCAGGCACCCCTATTGGGATCTCACTGTGCCGTGGAAGGAGAGGGCCAGAATCGCCTCGGAGGGGGTAGAAGATAAACCGAGAAAGAAAGGAGCCACATTGTTCACGTTGTCATGGAGGTATGAGTTAGATAAGAGCTATTTAGTACATGTATATAGCATAAATAGGCGGTAAAAGAAGAGGGAGAAAAATAGTCAGAAGGCAAGAGCGAGAAGAAAAGAAGAGAGGAGGGGAGGTAGGATATGAGAGGAGGGGATGGAGGGGGAGACAGTGGGAGTCCGTGGGGGTAGTCCGGATGATTGCTCCAATAATCAGTTTAATATAGAAGAATTTTCTCACCAAGGCAATAGTACTTCCTTTTGATAGGTGTGGGGGAGGAACTTGTCTATCCAGGGTTTCCATATTTGTTCAAATTTGGGGATAAGGTTTTTGTCTATAGCGTCTATTTTTGCATGGATCATGTAAGAACTTACTCTATGTTTTACCTCCGGAATTGCTAAGACGGGTGATTTCCATGCCTTGGCTATGGTTTGCTTGGCCGCAGAGAAAAGGGGTATTAGGCGGTTAAATTGCCTGCATGAAAGCGTGTCGGGTTTGATGAGTAAGAGGGCCGTTGTAGGTTCCGCGGTTGATGGAACGTCAATCAGTTGTGATGCAATATGGAAGATGGAGTTCCAAAATGTGTGTACTAAGGGGCACATCCACCAGGTGTGGAAGAAAGTTCCCAGTTCGGAACAGCCTCGGAAGCAGTGTGGGGCATATGATGGCACGTATTTCGCTATTCTCGAGGGGACTAAATACCACCTGGTTAGGACTGTGTAGTTGGCTTCCATTACGAGAGTACTGGGAGAAGAGGATTTTATCGTGGCCCATGCTGCAGCCCATTGGGGGAGGTCTAGGGGGAATCCCAGGTCATCTTCCCATTTCCGGGTATAGGAAGGGAAGGATGGGTTTGTGGTGGAAAGGAGCTGGGAATATAGTATGGAGATGGTTCCCTTGGCGTGTGGGTCTCGTTTGCATAGATTCTTGAAAAGGGAGAAGGTATTATAGGGGGCGTTATTTAGGATTACAGGCGCATAGAAGTTTTTTATTTGTAGATATCGAAATATCTCCGTTTGGGGGATGTTATGTCATTCTTTCAGCTCCTGAAAGGTTAGGAATGAGGATGTGGATACCAAGTCATGGAGCCTGAGTAGTCCCAGATCCATCCAAGCTTGGAAGGCTTTGGGGGATTCCCAGGTGGGAGGGAAGGCTGGGTTTCGAAAAAACGAAAGGAGAGTGTTATAGGGAGACTGCAAGTTATGTTTTATTTTTAACTTATCCCACAGTGTGATGTAATGTTTGGTGATTGGATTATTGATAGGAGGGCAATCTTTTGGGTTAAGCCATAGTAGGTTGGATAGGGACATGGGGTCGCAGTCCACTGCCTCGACAGCTACCCACAAGGGAATTTCCTGTGTGGCGTGGTATGTCGGAAGGCTTGCCAATTGGGCTGCCTTGTAGTATAGTGCAAAATTGGGCATTCCGAGGCCCCCGCCCAGCTTGGGGAGAAAGAGGGTGTGTTTAGAGACCCTAGGTTTAACTGAGCCCCAGATGAACTTCGCTGTCCTTGATTGGAGAATTGCGAAGGTAATATGCCAGGATTAAAGTGGGTATGACTCTAAAGAGATAGAGATGTTTAGGTAAGATACACATTTTCACTACCGCTATCTTCCCAAGCCAAGAGAGGGGCAGGAGGGCCCATTGGTTCATATAATTTGTTATTGTTTTTAACATGTCAGGGAAGTTAAGTGAAAAGAAATGAGACGGATCAGCTGGGAGTTGGACCCCTAGGTAGGGGATCGATTTCAATGCTCAAGAGAAAGGAAGGGCTTTTTGCGTCAATGTGAGCTCGGATGGGGATAAAGAAATATTTAACGCCTTGGATTTTTGCATATTGATCACTAGGCCGGATATTTTGGGAAAAATGTTGAGGGTATGTATAAGGTTGGGACCGGAGATAGTTGGGGAGGAAAGGAACAGCAAAATGTCGTCCGCAAACAGACAAATTTTGTGACAAAATCCGCCAAGTTCAATGCCTTTGATAGATTGGTTAGATCTAATCAGTTCCGCTAGTGGCTCGATGGCCAGTGTAAAGAGAAGGGGTGAAAGCGGGCAGCCCTGTCTTGTTCCTCTCTCAATGTTAAATTTTTGTGACTTATATCCCGCATAGTGGACATACGCCTTTGGGCTGCTATATAGTGCTTCAATCCACCTTAAGAATTGTGGACCAAACCCCCATCTCCGTAGGGAGTGGAAGAGGTAGGGCCAAGACAGGGTATCGAAAGCTTTGGTGATGTTTAGCGATATAAAGCATGCTGGGACGCGCCGCTTTCTGGCTATATGAGCAACAAGGGCTGCTCGGCGGATATTGTCACTGGTCTGGAGGAGGGGTATGAATCCGGTCTGGTCCCTATGAATCAATCTACCAATGAAGGTGTTCAGTCGTGTAGCTAATATTTTGGTTAGGAGCTTTATGTCCAGGTTTAAAAGGGATATCGGATGGAAATTAGTGGGGAGAGAGTCATCCGAGTTTGGTTTTGGGATCATGCTTATGATGGCTGTTAAAGATTCCTCCCTGAAGTTATGTTGGTCTAGGATTCCATTGAAGGCTTTAGATAGGGCCGGGGCTAGGAGTTCCGAGAAAGCACGGTAATAAATCGCTGTGAAGCCGTCGGGGCCTGGGGATTTATTTGGTTTCAGATTTTTGATGGCTAGCATAATTTCCTCTGGTGTGATGGGATCATCTAGTAAGTCGTGTTCGTTTTGGGTTACCTGCGGTAGGTTTAGTTGAGCAAGAAAGGTTACAGTCTCGGTTGGGTTGAATGGGGTCGTTGGTGCATATAGAGTGCTGAGGTGGTTCTGAAATTTATTAACTATTCTGAGTGAGTTGCTGGTATATGAGTCTTTGCCTAGTTTTAGCCTGATTGGCTTAAAGGGGTTGTTTAACCGTTTTAGGGTGCGGGCTAGGGGGGGCGTCCGGTTTATTAGCTTTCATAAAGCTAGTATGTTTCATTCTCTGGTGTAGGGCGTTGGCGTCGTCAGTTAAGAAAAGGTCTAGTTGTAGTTTTGCCGTATCCAGAGCGGACTTATTGTCGGGAGTAGGGGCTGCAGAGAACCTAGAGTGGGCAGAAAGGTAATCTCGCTCGAGTTTTTCTGCTAACTCTCTGCCTTCTTTTTTGAGGAGGAAGGAGTGTTTTTGAATTGTGTTGCGAATGGACGGTTTGTGGGCTTCCCAAAGAGTGATCGGGGAGATGTCCGGAGTGGAGTTGAGAGCGAAGTATTCCCGGAGTGACTGTTCGATATGAAATTTATGTGAAGGGTGGTTAAGGAGATCTTTAGGTAAAGACCAAGAGGTATCATGCGATTTGGGTAGTAGGGAAGACAAAGATGCGAGAATGACGCAGTGTGAAGGGTGGTTAAAGAGATCTTTAGGTAAAGACCAAGAGGTATCATGCGATTTGGGTAGTAGGGAAGACAAAGATGCGAGAACGACGCAGTGGTCTGACCAAGGTACTGGTAAGATTTTGGAGGAAATAATCTCAGGAGTTAATTTTGTGGGCGCCAGGATATGGTCAATTTGTGAAAAGGATTTGTGTGGGTGGGAGTAGTGGGTATATTTATTTTTCCCTGGATTAGCTTCACGCCAGGTGTCAATGAGGTGGAATTGATTTAAAAGAAGTTGGAAGGTCTGTCTATGTTGAGAAGTGGTAGGGAGGTAGGGTGATTTGTCTAGAAAGGGGTGTATGACTTAGTTCGAGTCTCCGCAGATAATAACCGTACCAAATTTATGTCTGTCTATTGTTTGCATGAGGTGAGAGAGGAAAGGGAGGGGGTGTTTATTCGGGGTGTAGTAGGAAACAATAGTAATTCCTATGTCTGTAAGGAGGCCCATTAGTATAATATACCTCCCTTCTGGATCTTTGAGTTCAGATCTGTGGGAGAAAGGGATGGATTTGTGAATTGCGATGAGCGTGCCACTTTTTTTGGCAGAGGCAGAGGCCGAGAATATTTGGGGGTAGAAGTTACAGACGAGTTTAGGGGTATTGCGTGATGTGAAGTGAGTTTCTTGCAGGCAAATTAAGTGCACTTTTTGTTTTTTGAAAAAATTAAATGCTTTGGTGCGTTTTTGCGGGGCGTTGAAACCCTGGACGTTTAGTGTAATGATGTTTAGGGGTGCCATGGTGAGGGTAATGTAGGTAGTAGCTTACCTGCAGGAGCTGGGGACAGATCATCCAGATACCACCGCACGGACTCGGGGGAAGAGGAGAGGAGTTGTAGAAGAGCTAGTGGGGAGAAGGAAGGATAAACAGAAACAACGTTATTATAAACCAAAGCACAACATATAACATAATAGTAAAAAAAAAAATGAAAAAGAAAAAAGGGCCCGAGAAGGGGAAAAAGTTCCCGTTCTGGAGAAAAGGGTCCCTTGTCGGG
Source organism: Glandirana rugosa (assembly GCA_018402905.1). NCBI lineage: Eukaryota > Metazoa > Chordata > Amphibia > Anura > Ranidae > Glandirana > Glandirana rugosa. The sequence goes on along the minus strand of BLSH010257665.1, from coordinate 102,087 downwards.
GGTCCACATATTAAGCGTGGGCCCGCGAGGAGGGGTAAGTGGAGCGCACAGGACCTCCTATCGGGGACACCGGCCAATTAAAAGGGTGTAAAGTGATAAACCTGGGCTGCATGGATTAGAGGACAGAGGTGGTTAGTTCGGTACTAATAATTGGGTATGGGGTAGAAAAAAAAACAGTCAAATGGGGGGATTGGTATAGGGTCAAAAGTTAAGGCAAAAAGGAAGGAGGTTCTCCCCCGTGCATGAGCGGGGTTGGTGGGAAAGTTCAGGTGGTATGGGTGGGCGACTGGAGACTTGCAAAGACTGGGATTAGTAGGAAGCAGAGGGTGGCCACAGTGCATGATGGTCGGGTGAGGTAGAAGTTCTAGGATACATGTGTCCTGGTAGGGGCCACCTAAAAAATGGTGGTATAGAGAGTGTGCGTGGGTGGGTCACCTCTGAGAGACTAGAAGGAGAAGTTCCAGGTGGGAGTGGTGAAGAGTTGTAAATATGTTCCAAAGGAAGTTTCCTCTGTAGGGGTAGTGTTTCCTTACGGACAAAGATACTATTGCAGATAAGTCTGCCGAGTGAGGTCAATCCATCGAGTCCTCCTGTTCATGAGGTGGAGAGGCCAGCCAACTTCTCTTGTGAAGGTAAATATTATCGGAGGAGCCCGCGGGGGGCATAGGTTTGCGAGGGGAGGATGAGGCAGAGCGGCGCCTTGAGGATCCAGAGCTTGGGGGGTCATCAGTTAGGTGAAGGTCTTGTAGGGTTTGGGACAGTTCATACTGTGTTCTGCATCTATATTTGGAGCCTTGGTATGAAAAGCGGATAGAGAATGGAAAACCCCATTGATATGAGATGCTGCGTTTCTGTAGCTCTTGAAGTAGTGGTTTCATAGCCCTGCGTTTAGAAATGGTTAGTTGAAGTAAGTCAGCGAAGAGTTGGTAATTGTGGCCCTGGAACTTAAGGGATTCTTTGCCACGGGCAGCTTCCATCAGTTGCTCCTTGGTCCTGTAGTAATGAAATTTTGCTACAATATCCCGAGGAGGACCTTCTTGTTTTTTTGGAGTGAGGGCCCTGTGAATGCAATCCATTTCTAGACGCTCTATTGGAATGGAGGGTAGTAGCTCCTGGAACAGGGCTGTGATGGTTGAGTGCAGGTCAATTACAGTCTCAGGGATCCCGCGGATGTGGATATTAGACTGTCTCGCCCTGTTCTCATAATCTTCCAGTCTAGAAAGAAGGGTGAGGTTTTCCTCTTTTAAATTTTCAATTTCAGTTGTGTGGTCGTTAGTAAAGGCTTCCAAGTTGTCTACCTTTTCCTCCAGCATTGCTGTGCAGGCACCAAGCTCTCATATCTCTTTAGAGAGGCTGCTGGTTATGTGGTCAGATGTGTGTTTTAAAGCTTTGTGCAGCATCTTTTCAAATTGCTGCAGAAGTTCTGATGGGGCAGCTAACTGGCCTGGGGTAGGGCTGGGGAGAGCCAGGTACTCACTGTCTGAGTCCTCTTGTGTTGCTGGCTGAGGGAGCGGCTGCTTGGTGGTACGGGATCCCTTCGCAGGAGAGGCACGTGCTGAGGAGGAGGGGGGCGCCGTCATCTTTGAGTGTCCTCTAGTAAAGGCCTCTCTAATTGTGGCCATTTTTGCTTTCCTCCGTGAGGGTCTCAGGACCATGCCGAGCTGTTCGGGACACTCCTTGGGGTGACGGCGGGTGGCCGGTCCATATGCTGAAGGGGGCGGTGGGCAGCTTACGGTGCAGCGTGGCCGGCGTTTCCACGAAGGAGTGGAGCTCTAGCTTCGCATGTCCCGCTCACTAGGGCTGCGCATGCGCTCTCCTTGTTTTTATTTTTAACACCGACTGCACTGCATTATATTCTGTACACCACTGAATGCAGTGTATATATAATCTATACTGAATGCGGAGTATATATATATATATATATATATATATATATATATACTAGGCTATATATATACATTACTACATGGTCTGAAGTGGCTTATATACTGTACAACACTGAATGCACTGTCTATACAGAATTACACAGCATACACTAAATGCCGAGTATATATATGTTTATATATATATACTAGGCTGTATATATACAGTATATATTAATACACTGCCTGAAATGGATTTTATAATGTACACCACCGAATGCATTGTCTATAAAGTCTAAATTGAATGCAGAGTATATTTATGACCAGTATCTCACAAAAGTGAGTACACCCCTCAGATTTTTGTAAATATTTTATTATTTTTCTCATGTGACAACACTGAAGAAATTGCACTTTGCTACAATGTAAAGTAGTGAGTGTACAGCTTGTATAACAGTGTAAATGTGCTGCCCCCTCAAAATAATTCAACACACAGCCATTCATGTCTAAACTACTGGCAACAAAAGTAAGTACACCCCTAAGTGAATATGTCCAAATTGGGCCCAATTAGACATTTCCCCTCCCCGATGGCATGTGCCTCGTTAGTGTTACAAGGTCTCCGTGTGAATGGGGAGCCTGTGTGTTAAATATGGTGTTATCAACATGGCACCTCATGGCAAAGTACTCTCTGAGGATCTGAAAAAAAGAACTGTTGCTCTACATAAAGATGGCCTAGGCTATAAGAAGATTGCCAAGACCCTGAAACTGAGCTGCAGCACGGTGGCCAAGACCATACATCGGTTTAACAGGACAGGTTCCACTCAGAACAGACCTTGACATGGTCGACCAAAGAAGTTGAGTGCACATGCACGGCGTCATATCCAGAGGTTGCCTTTGGAAAATAGATCTATGAGTGCTGCCAGCATTGCTGCAGAGGTTGAAGGGATGGGGGGCAGCCTGTCAGTGCTCAGACCATACGCCGCACACTGCATCAAATTGGTCTGCATGACTGTTGTCCCAGAAGGCAGGCTCTTCTAAAAATGATGCACAAGAAAGCCCGAAAACAGTTTGCTAAAGACAAGCAGACTAAGGACATATGGATTACTAGATCCTGTGGTCTGTTGAGACCAAAATAAACGTATTTGGTTCAGATGGTGTTCAGCATGCATGGTGGCAAGCAGGTGAGGAGTGTGTCTTGTTTACAGTCAAGCATGGTGGTGGGAGTGTCATGGTCTGGGGCTGCATGAGTGCTGCTGGCACTGGGGAGCTACAGTTCATTGAGGGAACCATGAATATCAACATGTACTGTGACATACTGAAGCATAGCATGATTCTCTCCCTTCAGAGACTGGGCCACAGGGCAGTATTCCAACATGATAACGACCCCAAACACACCTCCAAGACGACCACTGCCTTGCTAAAGAAGCTGAGGGTAAAGATGATGGACTGGCCAAGCATGTCTCCAGACCTAAACCCTATTGAGCATCTGTGGGGCAACCTCAAATGGAAGGTGGAGTAGTGCAAGGTCTCTAACATACACCAGCACCATGATTTTGTCATGGAGAAGTGGAAGAGGACTCTAGTGGTAACTTGTGAAGCTCTGGTGAACTCCATGCTCAAGAGGATTAAGGCAATTCTGGAAAATAATGGCGGTCACACAAAATATTGACAAAATATGGCCCCAATTTGGAGATTTTCACTTAGGGGTGTACTCACTTTTGTTGCCAGTGGTTTAGACATTAATGGCTGGGTGTTGAGTTATTTCGAGGGGACAGCAAATTTACACTGTTAAACAAGTTGTACACAATACTTTATATTGTAGCAAAGTGTCATTTCTTCAGCGTTGTCGCATGAAAAGATAGAATAAAATATTTAAAAAAATGTGAGGGGTGTACTCATGTTTGTGAGATACTGTATATATATATATATTGTGGGAGATTAGCTCCTGGGGATTACATTTCTTGGGAAACATGCAACCTGAAGGCAAACTTTCTTAAAAGTATGGTGGGTCGCCAGTATTATTGATAAAAGGTTGCAAGTAATAAAACAAACAATATAGCAAAACAATTCCTTGCCGTCCAGTACTAAACCATTACAGAGCAGAATACCTCTCTATAGGCTCGTCCCAGACACCTCCAAACAAAACAAACGCCAACCTTTTCTATTTGAGTACTTAGAGCATCCAACTACCAAGGTGTATCTCTCTCAGTGTAGACATACTGAGTCCCAAGCCAGAGCAACACTGAGTTCTCTTCCTAGTCATTTAAAGCACCTGAAGGGGATCTGGGTGGACCAGAGACCAGTTCTGCCACAGTGGCTGGCAAAACCTGGACCATACCCTTTCTAATCCACTCCAAATGAATGCATGCGAAGCGACAAATATCGTCCGTTCACTATTTCACCTTGCATAATGTCACAATATATATATTAATACACAGCCTGAAGTAGATTATATACTACGTACCACCGAATGTGCTGTATTTATAGTCTACGCTGAATGCAGCATATATATAGACTAGACTAGACTGTGTATATATATATATATATATATATATATATATATATATACTACACTGCCTGCACTGACTGTATATAGGCTACACTGTATATACTACACTGCCTACATGCCACTAGCTAAGCTAGCTCTCTATCTCCACTTTCACATACTACATATAGCCACTGTTCAAGCAGCCTTATATAGTGTGGGGCGTGCACTGAGACCCCTGAGCATTGATTGATCAAAGGCATCCTACCTTTGGCTAATCATGGCTCTCACAGCAGAGCGTGCTGTGATTGGCCAAAGCATGAAGGTCATGTGCATGCTTTGGCCAATCAGCGGGTGTCATTTCCCTGCGAGCGCACACTGCATTATAGGGCCTTCAGCAGTGCTTGATTTTCCCGCAAACATCCCATAATGTTTGGGATTCACCAAACAGGCGATTGGGCCCTACTGCAGATGATACAGCAGTGTGAAATTGTCCAGCAGCAGGATATCTTTAATCAGGAATAATATACCTAACTGGTGTATGCCTAATTTTAATCTTAACAATTTGTACAGGGGCTTGGTGAATGATGTGAGGTGGTTTAGGTGCACACCATTCTTGCACTTAGGCCGGTTTACGCACATGAGAATTGGATGTAGGTTTCCCCGCATCTAATTCGCATGACAGGAGAGTGTGACCGGCTCTCAATATAGCTGGTTCACACAGCTCCGGGGTGGCCACGGTCCACATTTAAAAATGGTTCTGTGCATCTTTGGTTCTGATTCAGGTGCAAATTTAGCCAGAAATTCAGACCTGATTCGCCCCTGTATTGGTTAACAGACACGTACTGGAATTGTGAACCGCAGCGGCAAACAATCCAATGGCATTCTTTGAAAAAAGTCAGTTTAAAGAACAGCTTGTTAGTAAAACATGTATGCTCTGATTTGTGCACTGCCATAGAAAACATGCACATATTAAAACTTAAAAAAAAACGAAAAAATAATGATCTCTCTCTCTACGCAGAAGTGTCAGCTGTCACTAACAACACTGATAATATGGCTGCTGTGAGGCCACCCTTTCATTGAGAGTTATCCACTCATTCATCCATTCCTTGTGCACTGCGTTAGAGGATGTTCTCTATTTTGGTGGTGAACATGCAAACTTTTCAGCCAAAAAGTTGTGATTCACAAATTTATGAATCCCAGGGATTGGTATGGTAGCTGCCGAACCTCATCCCTACACCTGTATTTATATAATTATTATTATTATACAGGATTTATATAGCACTTTATATGGGCAGATGGTACAATTATAATACAATTTAATACAGTAGAAATCAGAGGGCCCTGCTCGTTAGAGCTTACAATCTAAGAGGGTGGGTAAAGAGATACAAAAGGTAATAATTGTTAGGGGTGAGCTGAAAATTAAAATACAGTTGTTAGGTGGGGGCAGGTAAAGCTTCTCTGAAGAGGAGGGTTTTCAGGGATCATTTAAAAGTGGGCAGAGTAGGAGATAGTCTGACAGATTGGGGTAGGGAGTTCCAGAGGTTGAGAATGGCTCGGGAAAAGTTCTGAAGGCAAGTATAGGAGGAGGTGACAAGGGGGCTAGATAGCAAGAGGAGAAACCAGCTAGGGGCCGCGTTGTGGATGGCGTTGTAAGTGGTTGTTAGTATTTTGAATTAAATTCATTGGGTGAGCGGTAGCCAGTGGAGGGATCGGCAGAAAGGGGTAGTAGACACTGAGTGGTTTGTAAGTTGGATAGCAGCAGCATTCATAATGAACTGAAGGGGAATAGCCTATGTAAAGGTAATCCCATGAAGAGTTGTAGTAGTCAAGAGGAGAGATGGCCAGAGAGTAGACTAAGAGCTTTGTGGTGTCATTGGTTAGGAAGGGGCATATTTTTGAGATGTTTCAAAGGTTGAGGTGGCAAGATATGGACATTAATTGGATGTGGGGCCAAAAGGAGAGTTCAGAGTCCAGGATTACACCTAGCACCTTGGCATGTGGGGGTGGGTTGATGGTTGAGCTGTCGATAATGACAGAGAAATCAGGGAAAGGGGCACATGGGACAGGAAATATTATGAGCTCAGTTTTGGATAGATTGAGGAAGTAGTGTGACACCCAGGCTGATATGTCTGTTACTAGATTAGTGATGCCTGCAGAGACTGATGGAGTGAGCTGAGGGTTAGAGAGATAGATTTGGGTGTCATCAGCGTAGAAATGGTATTGGGCACCATGGGAGGCTATTAACTGACCCAGGGAAGAGGTGTAGATCGAGAATAGGAGAGGTCTAAGAACAAAACCTTGGGGGACCCCGACAGAGAAAGGAATAAAAGAAGAAGAAGTAGAATTGTAAGTGACACTGGAGGTGCAGTGGAATAGGTAGGATGAGAACCAGCGAAGAGTACAATCACAAAGAAAAAAGGAGTAGAGTTTTTTGAGGAGGAAGGAGTGGTCCGCCATGTCAAAGGCAGCAGAGAGGTCCAGAATTAGAAGAGAAGAATAGTGTCCATTGGTTTAGCCATTAGTAGATCATTTGTGAGTTTTAGGAGAGCAGTTTCCGTGGAGTGTTGAGGGCAAAATCCAGACTGAAAGGGATCAAGAAAGTTGTTTTCAGTAAGATGGTTGCTCAGTCTGTTGTAGGCAAGACGTTCAAGGAGTTTGGAGGAAAACAGTGATAGGGCATAGGTTTTTAGGTTGGAGGGGTCCAAGGAAGGCTTTTTAAGTATTAGAGAGGGAGAGAATACCGTAGAAGGGTTTGAGAGATATTGTACGTGGAGGTATGAATTTTTCGGAAGGAACCTGGGGAGGTTGGATTTTTGGATACGGGATAGTGACA
>BLSH010257665.1:15483-26710 GCA_018402905.1 Glandirana rugosa | reverse complement strand
AAATGCAGTTGCAGAAAAATAATTCTAGCAACAAAGTATCACGCACAGCTGTTTACATGGTCATATATACTGGTGGCCCACAATCAAAGTCCTTCATGGAAAAAGATATAGTATGTCTGAACCACTTAGATAGTGACAGTCAGAAAAGATAGTAATTGGACCCAGTTACCCCAGTAAATGTGAGGCATGCGGTATGGCTTCATGCTCTCTTGCCCGAATAAAGACCAATCAATGTCTGGTAGAGTCTATTCTACTAAAGAAGATTCTGTTCATGTGATTCAAACCATGATCAAAAGATTTTGGAGAGAATTTTGAATGAAGAATTAAAAAGATGCAAAAAAAGAGCCACAAAAGGCTATCTAAAGGCCTATCTAAATTGAAGATGAAGGACATTTGCTGCAACGTTCGCAGCAAGAAGATAGGATGTCAGTACAAGATCTGTAGATATGACTTAAGAGCAACTTAACAACTGTGCCTAAAGGTTTTAATAATGGCCACGGCACACTATTTCCTAAATGAATACAATAAAGGTCAGCATAATAGAACATGAAATTATATTTTTTTCCCGGTAAAAACAAAGGCGTATCACTACCAAAACTTTTCCCACTCTGTGAAGCATGGTGGAATTAGTATCTTGGTTTGAGTTTTCTTTCTCGGCTTGGACAGCCTTGTGTCACAGAGAGAATAATTTTTAAATTGCGTGATGAACTTTTACTGGATAATATCATTGCAGAGATCATTAAACAATTTCTTATAACAAAGTTTTTTATTGTATTTTTTCAGGGTAAGGGTACAGAAGAGAAAGGGGGGGGGAGGGAAGGTACAAGTAATAACAATTCAGTATATATTGTAATATAATAGTGGCAGTATAATTATCTATAAACAGGTGCAGTTAATCCACATTTATGAATATGTTGTTCAATTGTAAACTTGCATAAACTCCTATGAATAGGGCTGGGCCAGGAGTTCCACCGCTTCTGGTGTTTAGAGAAGGTGAGAGAGTTGCAGGCTATATGTTTCTCAAAGGTTACGTTTATGTCGACTAGTTTGATGACTTCAGATAGGTTGGGGGTACTCGTATTTTTCCACTTTTGGAGTATGAGAGATCTAGCCGCAAGGAGTATGTGTGTTGCTACCGATCTTAGGTCAGGTGGATAGGTATCAATGCTAATGTTTAGTAGGGCTAGATGGGGGCATGGGTTCTTGAATATTCCCGTACTGGACGCTAGTTTATGGAAAATGGATTTCCAATATCTGGTTAGTGCCGGGCACTCCCAAAGAATGTGCAGGAGGTTCCTTATTTGACCGCATCCTCTCCAGCACTGGGGAGAGTTTTGTGGGGAGAATGTTGCTAATCTGTACGGGGTATAATACCACCTAGTGAATATTTTTAGGGGCATCTCCCAATGGGAGGTACAATGGGATGAGTGGGCCATAGATTTGAAGGCATTGCTCCATTGTTCGTCCGTGAAAGTGTTGTGCAGGTCTTTTTCCCATTTTAGCATTGGGGGTGTTTTGGTGAAGACCTTCTTGTCATTTAATATATTGTAAAAGGTTGAAATTCCTTTCTTATCCTTTTTGGGGGCCACAAGGAAGTCCCACACCCTCGCAATGACCAATAATTCTGTTAGAGGGTGTTTGGAAAGAAAATGTATTATGCGGGTTATATTATATAGCTGGTGTTGGGGGATATTAAATTCGTTCATCTCTTGCGTTCGGGATTTGGGGACATGGTCATCATAAAGTTGATGGATAAATCGTAGACCACAAGTTGTTCTATGTTTGGTGTTGAGAGGGTTTAGTATTTTCCTAAAGAGGTTGATGTGTAGTGGAGTTGTGGCCAGTATATCTTTCTTCCCTTCTTGGTCTGAGATGTGCCTCCAGGCCTCTAAAGACGCCTGTGTGGGGAGTGGAAGCTGGGATAAATCCTGCTTAATCCATGTATCCAGCAATAATAACTCACTGAGGTCTTGAGTGTCAGCAACACTTCTCTCAATTTATACCCAGAGGGGAGTCTCTTCTTTTGATACCCAATATTTCAATCGTTCTAATCGTACTGCCCAGTAGTAATCCACTAAGTCGGGAAGACCTGCCCCTCCTGCGAGTTTATGTTTGGTGAGAATTTTTTCTGAACACCTTGCTCTTTTTCCTAGCCATATGAACTTGGATATCTGTTTTTTCAGCATTTTTAGGTTGCTCAGTGGGATGGGAGTTAGGAGGGCTCTAAAAATATAGATAATTTGAGGTAGAATATTCATTTTAAATGCTGCTATTCTTCTGCTCCAGGAGATTTCACAGTTGGAGAAACTTGCGAGCTCTTTGGATATTTTAGACATCAGTGGGGTGAGATTGGAGGAAGTTAAGTGGTCTGTTGACTCGGTTAGGTTAATCCCTACGTAATTTACACTTGTTGTACTCCAGACAAAAGGGAAGCGAGTTTGTATTTCTCTGGCTATTGTTTGGGGGATTCCCAGATCAAGAATTATGGATTTTGAGGTGTTGATCTTATAATAAGACACTGTACTAAATTGTTGTATTGTTTGGTATGCCGAATCTAGTGACGTTTTGGGCTTGGTAAAGAACAGAATGATGTAGTCTGCAAATAAATTTAGTTTGTGGTGTCTGTTGCCAAAGGTAAATCCTGAAATTGAGGAGTTGGAGCGTATTGACTCAACGAACGGTTCTAGAATTAAGTTAAAAATTGTAGGGGAAAGGGGACAGCCCTGCCGTGTTCCATTTGTAATTGGGAATTGTTTAGATAGTACATTAGAAGTGTAAACCTGCGCCGAGGGGCAGGAGTAGAGTGCTAATATGGTGGAAAGGATATTTCCTGCAAACCCATATTTCCGTAGTGCCATATTCATGTAGTGCCAATGTACTCTATCGAACGCCTTCTCTGCATCCAAGGCTAGAAGCAGAGAAGGCGTTTGGGTTTTGGCTTTGTGGTTAATGATGTTGATGACCCTCCTGATGGCATCTGAGGTTTGTTGCCCAGTGACAAATCCAGTTTGGTCTTTCTGGATTAATTGTGGCAGTATATTCATTATTCTTTTGGCCACAAGCTTAGCCAGGATTTTGACGTCAGAATTTAGCAGTGAGATGGGTCTAAAGTTAGGTGGCGTTGTGGGGTCTTTCCCTGGTTTTGGTAATGTTATTATGTATGCTTTCAGCATTTCCTGCGGGAGAGCTGCTTTGTCAGTTGTTTTAGTGAAAACTTTTGCTAGATGGGGGGTGAGTTCCTTGTGGAAGAGTCAAATTGTTCTAGCAAGAGGATTCTGAGCTCATGTCTTAGTTTACTGAGCGAATTAGAAATGGCTTCAGTGGGCTTTGTTTGTTCAGAATTTCAAGTTTATGTATTTCTGTTAGTTTAGATGTTAATTTAAATGTATGCTGTTTGTTGATCCTTGTATTCTGCTGGATGCACACCCCTCTGATGAAGGCATTTTGTGCGCTCCACAATCCAAGGGTCTGACACTGAGGGGATGTTGAACTCAAAAAACTCTTGGAGTTGCTTCTTAATGTGGGTGTTACATTGTGGATGTTGGAGGTTTTTAACGTTGCATCTCCATATGGGAGCCTGAGCCGGAGAGTTCTTTTCCTCCAACACCAATTCGACCGCCGCATGGTCAGACCATGTGATGTCCTTGATGGAGGAGGAGGAGGACCCCTGGAGCACATTTAGATCAACCACAAACATGTCAATTCTTGAGTAGGTACAATGTCTGGAGGAGAAGTGTGTGTAGTCTTTCTCCGTTGCATGGTGACACCTCCAGACATCATAAACCTGCTCTTCATGAAACAATACCTGGAGGGCGGGTAATCTGCCCTTAGAAGATGAGGTAGTATCCGCCACAGGGTCAGCTGTGGCATTAAAGTCCCCACACATCAACAAATCCCTGTACTTAACTGAAGTGATTTTTTTAAATAGTCTTCTTGCAAATTTTAGTTGGTGTGAGTTAGGGCCATACACCGTGACTACAGTCATTGGTCGACTGTTTATGTCTCCCGTCAGGATGAGAAATCTCCCATTTTCATCAGGAAAATAGTCTTTCAGTTGAAAGGAGATCGAGTTCCTAAATGCTAATAGGACCCCTTTCCTCTTCTCGGGTGCACTTGCAAGGAAAATGTTAGGGTAGTCTCTATGTTCGAGCCTGGGAAGATTTTGTTTAAGAAAATAAGTTTCCTGGACTGCTATAATGTCTGCCTTGCATTCAGTGGCCGTTTTCCATAGTGAAAACCTCTTCGCCGGGTGGTTTAGCCCATTCGCATTAATTGACAAGCACTTAATGGGCATCTTTGGTTCTGAGGGTTATTGATACTCCCATTGTAAGGTGGAGGACCTGGTCAAATGGGTGGGTAGAAATGAGTGTGCGGATAGGAATGCACCAGAATTCAATTAGGAGCCTGTACCACCAGTCCATAGATGGGGGGAGGAGTGAAAAAGATTGTTAAGGATAGGAACTGTGAACTGAGTTAACATAAAAAGAGGATCAGATTGGTGATCCGAGATGCTTATAGCCATCTTAGTAGAGTGAGGGGCCAATGGGATGTTCTGTCATCCTAGGCCTGGGACCCTGTGTAGCTGGGATTCGGTCAGTAGAGCGCCTCCGCTAAGCGCCTTTTTCTTTGCAGATCACTTTCTGGACACCACTTGCTATTCCGCTTGTATGTGGGCTGGGTATGCGCTGGTCGTTTCTTGTGTAGCTGGGGGAAGAATGCCCCATTGTTGCAGAGCCTGTATACCACTTTCTAGTGTGGAAAGATGAACTGTGGATCCATTGTAGGTGGCTATCAGGCATGCAGGGTGTTTCCATTCGTGAGGAACGTTGTGGTTACGTAGGATTTTTGTAATAGTTGCCAGGTGTCTTCATTTTTGCAGGGTGTGTTTGGACAGATCTGGAAGGAATTGGAGATCTTTGTATTCTGCTGGGAGGTTGTTGCACTGCCTGAAGGCAGCCTTTGCAGCTTCTTTGGTTTGGTAGAAATGTACCCTCAATAGTGTGTCCCTAGGCAAGTCCAAGGCTATGAATGAGGGCTTGGGCAGCCTTTGGATCCTGTCTATGGCAAGTTCCGTGGCTGAGAGTGAAGGGATTAAGAATGAGAAGAGGGATTGAACGAAATGTTGTAGTTGATCATTTGGAGTTGATTCCGGGATCCCCCTTATCTTCAGATTATTCCTCCTTCTGCGGTCCTCTAGATCCGCCATTTTGTCCTTAATCCACTCTATCTCTTCATTTTGTGCTAAATGTGCGTCAATCAGAGCGTTATGGGAGCCTATGTATTCCTCCATGGAAGATTCTATGTTTGTGATTCTGCCTTCTGCTCTTTGTAGGTCTCCTTTAAATTGTTGGATACAGATATGCATATCTGTCTGAAGGGAAGATCTCAGAGAGAGAAGCATATCTTTGAGGGTGATATCTGAGATGGACTGCCCTTGTGTAGGGAATGTTGCAATTGGGTCTGCGGCTATGGCTGGGGAGGCTGTGTCCGTGGAGGGGGTCTGGCTTGGGCCTAGCTCCATGCTGGTGTTGTCGTTCTGCCCAGATGGCGATTCTCTTCTTGGCTTTGGCAGGGCTTCTTGTGGAGGGGGAAGAGCTCCCTGAGGAGTCTCCACTGTCAGGGTTGTCTACTTGCCTTATATGGTTGTTGACGGGCTTCCCGATCCTTGATCCGACCGGAGCTACGTGGTGTCGTTGCAGGTGTTGTTGATCGCCATGCTACTGCGGCCTAGCACTGGACGCCTGGAAGAAGCTTGCCAGCTTCTTGATGTGCTGTATATCTTTCTTGCGCCGGGTAATCTCGTTCGGATGCGGGAGGGTTCTGGCGCTATCCCCTGTCGGATGGAGCTGTGTACGCCTGCGGAGGTAGAGCTCGTAGTCGTCGGTCCCGGGTGGACGTGCGGAGCTGCAGGTTTAAGCTGCCATCTTCCACACTGGTTGCCACGCCCCCATTAAACAATTTCTAAACCCAAGAACATGTAATATACTGCACCTTGCCAGTGCTTCAATGTGGTGGCTTCATTGGTTTTCTTTTCAAATTAACAAGAAAATGGTTTAAACAGAAGAATATTTGATTTGTAAAGTGGGCAACTCAGATTCCAGACCTCAGTCTACTTGAGATGCTGTTGAGTGACCTGAAGAAAATGCTTAATGCAATAAATACCATCAAGGTAATGAAGTGAAACAGTTTGGAAAGAAATTGTGGCCTCTCATCCATGATCTCCCTCGCCCTCTGGAGAAGTTGATACATACCTTGTGTGTTGCTATGCATTGGGTACTAGTTTGCCATTGGAAGTCACCCTCAGTACCATTCCCACAAGTTATTTCCAGGGTGGATGCCATTACACTAATGGAACCATTTTTTCATGCAATTCACAAATAAAAATGAGACCCATTATTCGTGTATCGTCTTCATTCATTGGACTGATTTTATTATATGTCCGGTAGTTGCTCTTATTGTTACTAAACTTAATTTTTGCCATGGAAAATCTCCACACATACAGTATATATATTTCTATTTGATAGATGCACCCAATCTTACATTGTTATTCTTATAAGTTTGGAAAGAGCCTTTTGTTATGTTCCATTTTTGTCTATTTTTTTTTTTTCATTATTTTCTCTACACAATCTTCTTGACTGTATCTAATGTACTTTGTCTTTTTGTACTATTTATAATACAAGTTTGTAAACAAAAAAGGAAAGGAAATGCGGCCTTCTGTTCCTTACAATCACTGTAAAAGACATATTAGGAACTACAAGAACCATGTGGAGGGAAGGGGTGAGCCAACTATTTGGTGAACCTAGCATACTTTCAAATGAACCTCTAAACATTTTCCCATCCTGCCCCCTGTTTGGTGGGAGCTCAGCTGGAAACTGATAATGTCAACAGGAATCTCTGCCACATAGGAAAAGGGGTGGTGGTAGTGCGGTAAATCCCATTACTGCCCATTACTGGAGGCTAAGCTGTATGGTCCTGTAATAATGAAGGTTTATTTTGTTTGTGTGACAATGCTCAATACATTTATGTGGCTGCACAGTTTGCAGCATTTATTGTTGCAAGGTTTTGTTAATTTTTTTCAGATCCTGTCCTCAGAATGAAGCTTCTTGCTCAGTAATTTATGTCTGAGGTTGTGTGGTTGCCTGAAGGTCAGCCCTGGGGGGAGGGGTTGTTGGAATGTTCCTTCAGGGTTTTATCCTCTGTTATGATGGGTTCCATATATTTAATTATCTCTCTTGCCCCCTCTAGTGCCGGATTGTATGTGGTTACTAGAGGTACATGGCTATTTCTTTTCATCTCTTTGTATTGTAGGAGATTTTCTCTTTGGGTCTCCAAGGCAGTGTTTATGTTTGTACTGATAGTCTTGTTGCTGTAACCTTTCCTAATGAAAGGATTCTGCTAGTGCTCCTAGATGTCTATTCCTGTCTTCTGGATCATAGCATATGCTGTGCTATCCAGACTAATGAAGGATCACCTTCTGGAATGGTTCATGTGTTTCCACCAAGGTATGCATTCTACATCATTGTAAACACAAAATGCTTGGCTTACTTACACTATTATATTATATTACACTATAATGCACTATTATATCTGTAGTTTTGCTCTTAAAAAGTTAATGTTCCCCATATTATCTTAGGTCCCAAGGGGTCGATGCTCCGAGGAATGTCTTCCAGGGTTCAGACAATCTGTAAGAGAAGGATATCACCCATGTTGTTATAATTGTGCTCCATGTTCAGAAGGAGAAATATCAAACCATTCTGGTAAGCTTTATGTCTCTTAGAGTATAAACTCTGATATTGAATTAGAAAATCAAAAAATGTAAAGTCCTTTAAACTGATTCTGTAACCACTTTACAGTTTTCAGGCTGAACATCTCCCTAAATTGTATGAAATGAATGATTACTGATGGGGCTTTTCTGCTTTATTTTGGGAAAGATTGCTGCACTTTTCTTTGACCTCTGACTCTTATGGGAGTGTTGGGGGCTTTCTCAAGCAAGGAACAGGAAACTGCTTCCTCCTACTGTCTGCCTGAGAAAGTCTCCAAAAGTTTTGCACTTAAAATAAATGGTCTAGAAAATGCTTACACTGAAGAGACCAATAATGGTAAAATAAGGGAATTTCATTGTTACATACATGTTGAGGTTAAAGATTGACTGTGTCATGGCCATCACTGAAGCCAAAGGTTTTCTTTATTTTCAGTAGGGCATCATCACACTTTGTTCATGGCTGAAGCTTTCTTGAGTTATTCATCATATATATTGTTCCAACATTTTTTTTTTGTTTTGTATGGCTTTTAAATTCATATTTAATATTACATCTTAACTCCAAAAAACTTTAAGGTAAAGTAAGAAGATTATTGAAAAAAATAGTCAATACTGTGAAATAGTTGCATTCTCGGTATATCATGCCTAATGCTATTTTCACTTATTCTTACTCTACAGACAGTAAAAACTGCAAGAAGTGTCCTGAAAATGAATGGCCTAACACAGCTAAAAATATTTGTATTGACAAGACCAATGAGTATTTATCATACGAGGAGGATATTCTAGTTTTATTTTTTTCTGTAACTTCAGTCATATTTGCTACAACTTCTCTCTTTATACTTGGACTATTTTTTTGGTTTCGGAGCTCTCCCATAGTCAGAGCCAATAACCGGAACCTCAGCTTCATTCTGCTCCTCTCCCTCATACTGAGCTTCCTTTCTGTATTCCTGTTCCTTGGCTGTCCTGTGGATATTACCTGTAAGTTGCAACAAGTCACTTTTGGAATTCCCTTCACTATCTCAGCGTCTTCTATCCTAGCCAAAACCATCATGGTTTTCATTGCTTTCAAAGCCACCAGACCTGGAAGCTCTTGTAGAAAATGGGTGGGAGTCAAGCTTCCCAATACAGTCATGTTATTCTGCTCATCCATTCAGGTTATGAATTGCATTCTCTGGTTGTCCATCTCTCCACCATTTCAGGTGTATGACATGGACTCCTATCCTGGGAAGATCATCATTCAGTGTAATGAAGGGTCAGTTATTGGGTTCTACTTTATGTTGGGTTATATGGGGTTTCTGGCAGCTGTGAGCTTTGTTCTGGCTTTCATGGTGAGGACATTACCGGACAGTTTTAATGAGGCCAAGTACATCACCTTCAGCATGCTGGTGTTCTGCAGTGTCTGGATTGCCATGATCCCGGCCTATCTGAGCACCAGAGGGAAATACATGGTGGCTGTGGAGATATTCGCCATACTGACCTCCAGTGCTGGAATATTATTGTGTATGTTTTCTCCTAAACTCTACATTTTGCTTTTAAAACCTGAGCTGAACATAAGAGGGACAATTCTGGGGAAAAGAATGTTGTAAATGTAACACATTGATGTAATGTATAATGCTGTAGACCAGATTAAACAAATTCAGCCATATTGCTACAATCATCATCATTGTCATCATAATCATTTTAAAGGACATTATCATCATCATTATGATTTTTTTGTTGTATATTAACTACCTTCTGTCTGCTTATTGTACATAAGTGGATGGAAGGTGGATGTTATAGGATGGGATGCTTTTTTTTAGAGCTTCCCTTTTTTCTTGCACTCACATGCCCCCTAGAATGCACAAGCAATGTACTGTGACTGCACTGTCCATTGAAAAGTGACAATCACAGAGACCGCTGTGCCCAATCAAAGCAATGTAACCAACACCTTTAGTTAGCAGCTTGCTCCCACTTTGCTCTCACACACTGAAGTGTGGGAGGAAATAAATCTTCAAGATCACCAGTTCAATCCAGTACAAGTAAATTCCAGTACCAGCAATACCAGAAACAGCTTCATCCATCCCTCTATTGTCATTCATCCCTCTACAGCACAGATCTCAAACACAAGGCAGAATATGGCCCACCAGGCACTGTCATGTGCCCTTTGCACTCAATTTCATAACCTGAATGTGATGGAATCTTTTCCACCACTTCTGCATCGAACCCTCCGCTCCTGCTCCCCACTGTCACTTGTAAAAATAGAAGACTTCTATGTTTACAAGAGAAAGATTTGCTATCAGTGGCTCCTGGAACTAACAGATCCCTGCATGCACTCACAGGGGGGAACACCGGGGACAGATCTCCAGAATCTGAGAGAGAGAGAATGATCTCCCTGCAAAGTAAGGCAGAGCCGCCTACACAGGGAGGTACTAGAGCTTGACCAGGTAGGAGAGCGAGATGTGAGGAAGCTTGGAGTGGGGGGGTTGCACAATGCATAGTGCACCCATGAACTCTGCACTCTGTATGTAATGCACTCCTAAACCCTGCAATCTGTATGTAGCACACTACTGAACTCTACACTCTGTATGTAGCACACTGCTGAAGTCTACACCCTGTATGCAGTGTAATGCTGAACTAAGAAATCACTACATAATGCACTCCTGAACCTTGCACTTTGTACATAGTGCACATCAGATACAACCGGCCCTTTGAGGGCAACCATACTTCTGAAGCGTCTCATGTTGAAATGGAGTCTGACACCCCGGCTCTACATCATATGTAGGCAATTGTTTCTTTCAACCTTTTCTGTTCCAGCATGACTCTGCCCCAGGCCTAAGATGTGCATTCTAACATGTGTGATAGAGAAAATTGAGTGCTGTCCGTGATACTTTTTTTATTTGCACTAACATAAAATTTTTCAGGACAAGCTTTCGGGGTATCTCCCCTTCCTCAAGGTCCAAGCAGTACTCAATTTTCTCTAGCACTATTGTACTAATATGGCTACAATCACCTCAAGTAACGTGTGCAAAATTGAAAAAAAAAAATGTCTCTGGCAGGGAAAGGGTTAAAGCTTGGTTACCGCTTTTAAGAACCCAAATATTATTGGATGTTCCTGGCCTGGCTACAGCTCTACATTCAGTGGGTACCAGTAACAGACCCACTGTACTTCCTTTCTATCTTTCCACTCTCCTGTTCTTCCTCCTAACGACCAGTCTAATGTCGCCGACTTTAATTAGTTTTAGGGGAAAGTGGTTTCGGGAGATACCACAAGAGAATCTCCTCTTCTATGTTTCTACAATAATGTATTTGGAGGTTTGTTACCTAACGACTAAAGAGATGACGAAATAAAAAGGTAAAGCCTTCTACCCTTCTAGAGATGATGGGTGACTTACATCTCGACATCGGTCCGGTCCTTGTAGGTTATTATAAACCCAAGAATTTTCGCCATTGGTTCGAAATTGGGAAAGGGACGGTCTCTGTAAAAAAAAA
>BLSH010257664.1:120447-131454 GCA_018402905.1 Glandirana rugosa | reverse complement strand
CATTCGGCATGACGCACAGGGGCCGGACTGCAGAAGCAAAGAGAGTGGTGTCGGTGAAAGAAGAAAGAAGATGAAGATAAAGTTTGAAGATTGAAGATGAAGAGAGGAAGCAAGAGGACTAAAAGGAGAAGCTGAAGACCAGAAGAAGGACCAGGCCAGGAGAAGATGGAGGAAAAAAGAAAGAAGAAACAAGAAAAGAGCTATTTTAAAAAACTGCCTCTTGTTTTTTTTTTTACACTACGCTCCTTTTTTGGTAGGGGTATGGGGTATTATGTAGTCTGCCCACAGACCCCCACAAGCACCAACCAGGTTTGTGGGGAAGAGGCTCTCGTGCCCATCAACATGGGGACAAGGTGCTTTGAGGTGAGGGGCAGATCCTCCCTCCCCCAAAGCACCCATACTCCCCATGTTGAGGGCATGTAGCCTGGTACGGTGCAGGAGTGGGGGGGTGCTCGCTCGCCTCCCCCATCCTATCCGGCCAGAGCCACATGCTCAGATAAGGGTCTGGTTTTGATTTCAGGGGGACCCCACGTCAATGTTTTTTTAAATTTTGCGCGGGGTTCCCCTTAATATCCAAACCAGACCCAAAGAGCCTGGTTTGGACTGAGGGGGACCCCACACACTTTTTTCCAGAGATTTTTTGTATATTGCCGGGAACCAGCAATACATTACAGCCACAATTTTAAATGACAATTTTTCCTATGGAAATGTAATTTTGCTCTGGCTATGTTCTACACCTCACAGAGATGCGCCCTTTTACACACAGACTAAGGACACCCCCCGAGCACAATATTTAAAGGAATTTTTCATTTTTTTTACTTTAAGCATTACTAAAATCACAGAAAAAAACAATCAATTTAAAAAACTTTTTTTTTCATTGATACATGTCCCCTTGGGCAGGACCTGGATGCCCACACACTTTTTAGGGCAATAACATTGCATATAAGCCTTTAAAATTAGCACTTTTGATTTTTCATATTCGCGTCCCATAGACTTTAGTGGTGTTCGGATGCTCACCCTGAACTTTTTGTCTGTTAGCATGTTCTGGTGCAAACCGAACCGGGGGGTGTTCAGCTCATCCCTAATGCTGAACCGAATATTATCAGTGATGTGATAAGGAACATGGAGGAGACTCCTTCCCAATTCTCTGCTGCATTTTATCTCCGTATGTACTGGGTCCATTATTGAATGAAAGCTGAACTCCGGGCAATGTTTTCCTCCATTTAGTGGAGCTGTGCCGGCACTGCATGGGTTATCTGCTAGTTTTTTTCTAGGGGATTAGACAGCCAAGAAATACTCATATAATCCTCCCAGTGCAAGACCGATTCCTGCGTCATCTGCCCCCCTCATTGGAGGCAAGCGGCCTAATGCCAGCTCCTCCGCCTGACATTTTTTAAATAGATAAGGGGCGGAGTCACCGGATGACATCAGAGGATCACCCGATCACCAGCATACACCGGTCAGTGACATCACATTATATTTAGGAAATGTCAGATGGAGGAGCCTTTTTTCCAGTTCATTTACATTGGGGAACACTGTTTTTGTTTTTTTATTTAAAAAAAAAGGGAATTGTCAAAAGCTGTCTCTGTGTTTTAATTAATTTTTCTCACTTTTTGGTGAATTGGTAGGGGTGCAATATACCCCATGCTCATTGACAAGGGGGGTGGGGTCTGGGGGCCCCTTTGTAAAAGGGAGCTTCCAGATTCCTCTTAGCCCCCTGCCTGCAGACCCCCACAACCATGGCCCAGAGCTGTGGGGATGAGGTCCTTGTCCTCATCAGCATAGGGACAAGGTGCTTTGGGTGGGAGGGCAGAGCCCCCATGCCCCAAAGCACCCACCTCCATTTTGAAGGCATGTGACCTGGTATGGTCCAGGGGGGCTCTCGCTCATCCTCCCTTTCCTGGCCCCCTTTCTGGACCATTCGCCCAACTCTAATTACAACTCTCATGTGACCTGCTGTGATTGGTTACAGCAGTCACATGGTACTGTGATCAGTTATCAGCTGTGTCCGGTGGACACAGCTGGTGACAGATCGTGCCTCTATGCTGCCCCCTGGCCATGTGCAAGGCACAATCTGGGAGGATGTCATATGAAGTCCACCCAGATCGACGAGAGGACATCTCCGGTGTCATTTACCCATAGGCCAGGCGGGAATTGGTTTAAACAGCAATATATGTATTACCTTGTTATCTCAATTCTTATTAAAAACATCACTGAATAATCAGGCCCATAGCAGAAAGTATACATTGCTCTGTCCATAGGAGATGAACAAGTGTGAGAGGTGAAGTGGTTAAATATGTTCTTGTGACAAACTTTGGAATAAAGTGGAATTTTTAAAATACCAACTTTTTTCATGATTGAAAAATAATTGCACATAAATTAGAATTATTTCACACCCTATTGTCAACTGCTTTAACCACTTGCCGACCGCCAACCACAGGTTGACGGCGACAAAGTGGTGCGATATCGCAAATCGCCGTCATCTGACAGCGGCTGCGAGATCGCGCACTGTGAGTGTGCGCGTGCCGTCGGAGGCGCGCCCGCACGCTCACTGTGTTCGGGGAGGGCCAGGGAGCGGGTGCGGCGGCCTCTATCGCCGCTGGCTACCCGCGATGCCCCCCCCGAGTGAAAGAACGGAGGTCCGTGTAAATAAACACGGACCTCCGTTCTGTGAAGGGGGAAGGGCTGAGAACACAGCCTTCCTCTACACGGAAGCTGTGATCACTTCCCTTCCCCTGCTAGGGCAGTCCCCCCACAGTTAGAACACGCCCAGGGAACACTGTTAACCCTTAGAGCTCCCCCTGCAGGTTAACCCCTTCACTGCCAATGGCATTTACACAGTAATCAGTGCATTTTTATAGCACTGATCGCTGTATAAATGCCAATGGTCCCAAAAAAGTGTCAAAATGTTCCGACATGTCCGCTGAAATATCGCAGTACCGCTAAAAATCGCTGATCGCCGCCATTACTAATAAAAAATAGAAAAAATAAAAACCCAAAAATGAATTCTCATCATCCGTAAACGCGGCCACTTTTGCGCAAACCAATCAATAAACGCCGATTGCAATTTTTTTTATCACAAATATGAGGAAGAATATAAATCGGCCAAGAACGGTGAAAAATATGTTTTTTTATATTTTTTTGGGATTTGGATTTTAGCAAAAAGTAAGAAATTTGAGTTTTTTTGCAAAATTGTCACTCTTCTTTTGTTTATAGCGGCGATCAGAAATGACGCAGTGATGATCAAATACCACCAAAAGAAAGCTCTGTTTGTGGGACAACGTCGCACGACCGCGCTATTGTCAGTTAAAGCGACACAGCGCCGAATCGCAAAAAGGGCTCTGGTCCTAAAGTGGGAAATCCTTCCGGGGCTGAAGTGGTTAATAAAAGGTTAATTTTTATCTAAAAGTTATATTAATATTTTGTAAGGTATTTGTTTTATAAAACATGTATTTTTATTATTATTTTTTTTTAGCCACTTCAATAGAGAATATTTTTACCCACTTCAAGCCCAGGCCAATTTTCATCTTTCAGCGAGTTTCACACTTTGAATGACAATTACTCAGTAATGCGGAACTGTACCCAAATTACATTTTTAGCATTTTTTGAGACAGATAATTCTTTATTTTGGTTGTATTTAATCACCACTGGGTTTTTATTTTTTTTTGCCTTTGAAATTAAAAAATAAAAATAAAAGATGTTCTTAGTTTCTGTTATATAAATATTTGCAAACAAATAATCATTGTTCATAAATTTAGGCCCAGGTGCATTCTGCTACTTTTCTTTGGTAAAACATAAATCAAAACAATGCATATTGTTTAGTTTTTGGAAAAGTTATAAAATGTACAAATTATGGTATATATATTTGAAATTGATTTATCCTGATGTTCTCATTTCTTGAGGCTTGAAAATGCCAGGACAGTACAATTACCCCCAAAAAATAGTCACAATTTTTGGGAAAATTAAGAAATGAAATACAATTTTTTTTGTCATAAAGTTTTCATTTTAATAAGCTATTTTTCATGCACAACTTATAATTAATGTGAATACCACCTGTGTGTGCTATTTCACAGTCTCACTGCACAGAGGGGGCCAAAACCCAAGGAACACCTTTGAACTTCCTAGAAGTTTAAACTGCAAATATAATTTTCTATCACATTTTTTGGAGGCCCTGGCGCACCAGGAGAGTGGAAATACCAATAAAGTGACCACATTTTGAACAGCAAACACTCCAGGCTATTTTCTAAGAGCCATAATGAGGTTTTTTAAAAATGTTATTTTTAGTCACAAGTTTTTGAAAAATATGTTTTTTTAAGCATAGATTTTTATAGAAATTTTCACAAAAAGGACATTAAAACAAATGTAAGTGAGACGAAGTACTGGGTATGGTAAAGTCATAGCTAAATGTCAGGAATTACACAAACTGTAAAGTAGAACAACCCCAACCTACATGCTCCAATACATTAGCTTATTCAAGTAGTATGGCAACATAATTACAAGAAATATATGATAATGGATTTTAATGGTAAGAGGGGATAAAAGGAATATACGATACCGAATAGTTAGCATGGTCATTAAAAAAGACATGTGGAACCTTTCTGGAGTGCACAAGCACTGTATTCAGATCCAGCAGTTATATACTAGGTTAAATTGGGACAAAAACAGAGCCCCCCCCCACCCAAAAGCACCCCCCATATTGAGGGCATATGGACTGGTATGGTTCAGAAGGTGTTGCACTTGCTCACCCCCTCCTTTCCTGACCTTCTGGGCTGCATGGTCAGAAAAAGGTCTGGTATGGATTATAGGGGGACCCCACGCCGTTTTCTTAAACATTTCTGTATTGCCAACATTGTTTTGTTTAGCCCGCTGACAGATGAGGAGTCATCGGTTGTTAAGGACAAAGTGGCTTCCCGGGCCGCTGCTTACCAACCAGCTTCTCTTCACACAGAATGGGAATTGGTTGATAATCTTTCGACTGATTTGACTTGTAATTATTCTGAAAATTTGGAAATCATTCTAAAATGAATAAATAAAATTAATTTTAATGAATTTCAATAAAATTTGTTACTATTTGTTACAATTTCATTCAGAGATATAATATGTTTGGATACAACTGGATCTCCAAATAACCAAAAATGTGTCCGAATTTGTATTCAGACCAGAACAAATTGCACATTGTCTAATGATCACTGATGGTTTCCTTCAGACTTAACATTTAGAAATGAGGCCAAACACTTCAATTTTGGTTTCATCAGACCAGAGAAACTTGGTCATCAAAGTCTGAGATTTCTTCAGATTTTTTTTGCAAACTCCAAGAGGACTTTTATGTGTCTTGCACTGAGGAGAGGCTTCCATCCAGCCACTAGACTTGTGCAATTCATTTACTTACGAAATCAAAATTCAGACAAAATTTTCATTAATTAGAGGGTAGGATGTATCCGAATTTCCAAATCACAATTTTAACAAATTTAAACTAATCTGAAATAAATTATAACAAAATTAATTATTAAAATAAGAAAATGAATTTGAATCTGAAATAGAAACATATTGAAATAACACCGGTCTACAAGGAGAAAGCTCCGGAAAGGAAATTAGCTAAATTTTACCAGAATTGGGTCACTAATAAAGGAAAACTACCGTATATACTCGTGTATAAGTCGACCCGTGTATAAGTCGACCCCCCTACTTTTGCCCAAAAAATATGGGAAAACTTATTGACTCACGTATAAGCCTAAGTGGCAAATGCAGCAGCCACTGGTAAATTTCAAAGATAAAAATAGATGCCAAAAAAAAAATTACCATTGAGGCATCAGTAGGTTGTATGTACCAAAAAGACATTACGTTATTTTTTTTAATGACAGGTCTTCTTTAGAAGAGATTTGGGGTCTAAAAGACCCCAAATCCGTCTAGGGCCCCTAACATAGGAAGTGGCCATGTAATCAGGAGTGTGTGTGTGTGTATGTACAACTGTTTATTTTTTACAGTACATTATACTTACTTCCTATGTATTGAATAAGGCTGCTGTGTAATTCACATATGTCAAATGCAAAGTTAAAAAAAAAACACAGTTGTGTCATTTGAATATCTGACCATATTAACCCTTATTGTTAACACAATAAGGGTTAATATGGTTAGTTAATCGAATTGCCAAACTGTTTTCTTTTCCTTTACATTTACATAAGCAGGACACGGCAGCCTTATTCCATTCATAGGAAGTGCCTATGTCCTCTGCCCTTACCTTCAGCCCAGTCACGTCGCAAGTGTGACTGAGCTGAAGTTCCGCCCTCCAGCAGGCCGTCAGCGGACGTGACGGCATCCCTGGCATCCCTGGAATCCCTGGAATGCATCTCAGCCGCTCAGTACCGGCTGTTGACTCGCGTATAAGACAAATCTCGGTTTTTTGACACAAAATCCGTGTCAAAAAACTCGACTTATACGCGAGTATATACGGTAAGTCCTGAGTATTCATTGGCTCCAATTTCCAAGATGAAGCTTCAGGTCAAAATGACATCAAAATAATTCAAAATCATGAGAGGGATGTGCGATTGCTCCATGGGGTAAAGGACGCAGTGCAGATGGAATGTTTGGATATTCCATGGTCCACTTCTTCTTTATTGAGATCCCTTTTACAATTGGGGAACCATGCAAAAATATCAGTCACTACTATGATTGGTGGGTTCCCTCCACACCATTGGGACTGTGAAAGGCATGGACTTTGTCTTCTTGTTTAGCCAATGACACAGATAAGTTGCACATTTAATGCAACAATAATGAGGGGCCCAACTGATCCCCTATTTTGTATCCAAAATATAGGAGAAATGCCTTGTTTACCACGGCTGTCATACTGCACTTTTGGGGTGCAAATGTAACCTCACCACAAATGTAGCAGAAGTTATCTGCGTTAGTTTCCAGTTTCCAGGCTTCTGAGGGAAAATATCACACAACTGTTCCTTGGAAATGTTAGGCAATGACACTTTCACAAGCCACCAGATGTGCTGTATGAGGCGTAGATCTGACCAAGACAAATGCACCTTGCAATAAAAGAACAATAAATGACAGTCAGGTAATAATCTTCAGTCTCACAGTGAAGATAAATTTATACTTCCATGTGGTGCCATCTTCATTGTTCTACCGCACTTTGTGGAGAAGTTACGAGGCATCATGACCATCAGACACCTCCCTCCCTTGTAGGCAAATATACTCCTCTGTGTATAAATCTTTATTGTGAAATATCTTGAGAACTTCAACCAACCAGCGCCTTTATCATCTGTTTTCTACTTCATCTAATCACAATATGTAAGAATTAGCACATTTTATCTCAGAGGGCGATAATTTCCCAAAATGTGTAGACCAGTGTAATAACATTAAGGTTTAAAAGAAAACTAGGATGATGATTCCTACTTGGGCTGCTTTATAGAATAGAATAACATAGAATAGAAAATAATAGAATAACATAGATTTTAAAAAAATATGGTATAAAAGAAAAGAACAGAATAGAATTGAACATGATAGAATACAACTGAATAAAATACAATATTATATAAAAGAATAAAATAGAATAAAACAAAATAGAATATAAAAGAAAAGAATAGAACAGAATAGAAAAGAATACAAAATCATAGAAGAGAAAATAAAAGAATATAATAAAATATGATAGGACAGGATATAATAAAAAGAATGTAATAGAATATAAAAAAGTAGCATACAACTGAATAGAATAGAACATAAGATAATAGAAAAGAATAGAAAAAAAGACAGACTAGAATATAAAAGAATATAATACAATGGAATAGACTAGAGTGAAATGAAAGAATATAACTGTTTTCCAATATTTGGCTTTCAAATTTCAAATAGAATAGTATTATATGGAAAGAATACAGCCATCTTCCAAATATCACAATTGGAATAGATTAAAATAGAATGGAGTAGAACAAAATAGAAAGAATGAAGCCGTCTTCCCAAATTTGAATTTTGAATGGAATAGAATAAAGTAGAAATAATATATACCTCTTGCTAAATTTGAATTTTGAATAGAATAGAACAAAATATAAATAATATAGCCATTTTCTGAAATTTGTATTTCGAATATATTACAAAAAAAATCTGTCTTTGGAAATTTAAATTTCAAAATTGTAATTTTGAATAGAAAATAATAGAATCAAATAAAATAGAAAGAATATAGCCGTCTTCCTAAATTTGAATTTCAAATTTAGAATATAATATAATAGAATAAAATAGAAAGAATTTAGCTTTTGTTCAAAATTTGAATTTTGAATTTCAAAGTTCAAATTTTTAATTGAATAGAATAGAGTTAAAGAGAAAGAATATAGCCATCTTCCAGAAATCAAATTTTGAAAATTGAGATTCAGATAGAATCAAAAGAATATAGCCTTCTTCAAATTTCAAATAGAATAGAATAAAATAGAAAAATATATAGCTGACGTTGACCATTTTGAAATTTGATTTTTGAATATAATAGAATAGAAAGAATGTAGATGGTTTCCAAAATTAGCGTTTCAAGTAGAATAAAGTAAAATAAAAAAATACATCTGTCTTCCAAAATTCTAATTTAAATTTCAAAATTAGAATTTTGAATATAAAAGAATGTAATAGAATGCAATAGAAAGAATATAGCTGTCTTCAGAAATTTGAATTTCAAATTTTGAATAGAATAGAACACAATAAAATAGAAAGCATATAGCCCTCTTCTGAAATTCTAATTTTGAATAGAAAAGAATAGAATAAAATAAAAAAAATAATAGAATAAAATACATAAAAAGAATATAGCCATCTTCTGAAATTCAAATTTAGAAATTTGAATTTCAAATTTTGAATATAATAGAGCAGAAAGTATATAACAATCTTTTAAAATTCATAATTGAAATACAATAGAATAGAATAGAAAAAAAATCTGAAGCCAAATTTCAAAATTCAAATTAAAAAAATTAGAATTTTACATTTTGAATAGAATAGAAAAGAAATATATAGCTACCTTCCAAAATTGAATTTCAAATATTGAAACTGGAATTTTGAAAAAAAAAAGATTACATAGAAAGAATATAGCTATCTACCCAAATTTGTATTTCAATTATAATAAAATAAAATATAAAAAGGAATCTGTCTTCCCTAATTCAAGTTTGCAATATGAATTTTGAATAGAAAAGAGTAGAATTATATCGAAAGAATATAGCCATCTATCAAAATTCAAATTTAGAATAGATTAGAATAAAATTGAAAGAATATAGATTTCATCCAAAATTTGGATTTTGAATTTCAAAATTTGAAATAAAACAGAAAAATATATATCTGTCTTTCAAAATTCAAATTTGACATTTCAAAATTTGAATTTCTAATAGAAAATAATTTAATAGAATTAAATAGAAAGAATAAAGCCATCTACTGAAATATAATCATAACATTTTGAATAGAATAGAACAAAATAAAATAGAAAGAATATAGCCGCCTTCTGAAATTAAAATTTTGACATTTGAATTTTGAATAGAATAGAATGAATATCGCCATCTTTCAAAATTCAAATTTTAAATTAAATTAAATAGAATAGAATAAAATAGAAACAATATATAGCAGAGGGTCAACATTTGAATCCAAAATCAATTTGAAAATAGAGAATATACAAAACAAATCCCTCTAACATAAGGAATATGATGAAATGAAATGAGGAACCTAATGAATGAATCTGAAATCAAACAAAACAATTATCCCATTGTGCAGATCTCTACTAGCCCCTCCCCCATCAATCCCAGATCGGGGGAGGGGTGCAGTGATGCCCTTCTGGAACTTCATCCCATCTCCACACAGGATCTCTGGCGCTCGGTCAGAGTGACCATCGGTGTCACCTCCCTTACTAAGACCCTTTTCCCCCGATTGGTCAGTTTGGCCCGGGTGGCCGGCTCTGGGAAGGTCCTGGTTGTGTCATTCTTCTTCCATGGGAGAATCTGAAATTGGAACACTCCAGAGCGGTGCAGCAGTGGCACCACCTGCCTCCGATATTTGTCTACAGAAGGCAGAGTGGTAGAAGCTTTACAAGGCGGTGACATCTGGAGAAGGATGGACAGTGCACTGAATGACCAGGGAAGGTGAAAATACCGGCAGTGGGCACTCAGATCTCAGGATGAAATGTTTCAAAATATTTTAAAAAAATATTTCCATAATATCCTAAAAACATTGCTATCCAGCATCCAGGAATGGAACCCTCAGTCCAATCAACCTAAGTATATTATAGGACAGGACTGGAGATTTGTAACAGAAAATGGATTTTTGTGCAGTTTTATCTACAGTAACATCTTGGTGGCCTTGTACTATAAAATGTGCCCATATGTAAGTCAAGGTTCACCCATTCTTTTTATGTTACTGCTGAGGAAATATTCAATTAACCCTTTCACTGCCAAGTCCATACGGCATACGGATCTACAGCACTGCTTCCAGCTGGCCAGGTCCATACACCATACGGACCTCATTTCTCCTTCTGCTATAAGCTCTGCAGACTCTGCTAAACAATCCCATAACCCTGATCAGCAGATTACAATCCACCGACCAGAGTTATTCAGCTCAAATGTGAAACCCCCCATGCTGCTGCTTCCCTATCCCCAGCCTCTCCACCTCCCGCCGCCCCCCTTCCTCTGAAACTGCTCCCCCCCACCCTCCTTTCCTATCCCCTTCATCCACCTTCTTCCCGCCCTCCACCTCTCCGACCCCTATCCCTTCGTCGTCGTACCCCCCAAAGTGTAAACTCGACTTATTGAGACCAGCCACCTAACATTAGACGACTAGTCCCAATACCCTAACAAATCGTCTCAGACGTCTCGAATATCGTCTTCCTCTTTACTCCAGGCATACCACATACCTGGACCGGTCGACCTTCGTCACGACATCTAGGCATACGGCATACCTGAACCGTCACTTTCCCAATTAACTTATAAAGGAGTCGTCATTGTATTTTTCTTACCCACTTGGAACTGAATGTATACCCGTGTAAAATATCATGTT
>BLSH010257664.1:92058-106441 GCA_018402905.1 Glandirana rugosa | reverse complement strand
AGGCAGAAACTTCATTCCATTTGCTACCCTATCAGAAAAACACAATCTCCCACCCTCAGAACTGTTCCGTTATCTACAGCTCAAGCATTTTTTCTCCCCCCACGTACATTCAGACTCTTCCATACCCCAGAAAACGACATTCGAGCAGGCCTGCGACCGAGACCCCCATATGCGTGGTCTAATCTCCCAATTGTATCAAATCCTACAGGGTTCCCTTCCGCACACCTCTCTCTCATATGTCTCCAAATGGGAACAGGATCTAAATATCCACCTCGAACCAGAAGACTGGTCTAATATTTGGCAAGACACAAAGTCTGCCACTCAAAACATTATAGCCTCTGAGGCAAATTATAAAGTACTCTTCCGGTGGTACCTGGTCCCTGCACGTATAGCAAAATACCAAACAACATATCCTTCGACATGTTTTAGGGGGTGTGCGGACAGAGGAACTCATCTCCACATTTGGTGGGACTGTCCGATCGTAGGCCAGTTCTGGAACGAAGTATTCAATATCATCTCTAAAATAACAGATCAAACAATTCAACCTACACCAACACTAGCCCTACTGAACCTTAAACCCCCAGAGATCACTAAAACAAGATTTAAACTAGTTCTCCACATACTAACAGCAGCTAAGCAGACGATTGCTAGGGCATGGAAAACCCCTACTATTCCAATAATGGAGATGAAACATAGAGTGACCAAATTTATGGTTCACTCTAAAATAGAGGCAACAATTCTGGACACCATTTCAAAATTTGAAAGAATTTGGTTACCTTGGGTCCGCAATTTCCTACCCCCAGATTTTGATGACACACTATTGCTCCCATAACTTGACTCTACATTAACCTGGACCGCAGAAGCGATCCTCCCCTAAGAGTGGAACTCCCCCTCCCGGCCTCCCCACACCTACCCTATCTCTCCCTTCCTCTCTTTTCCTCTTTTTCTCATACCTCCCCTCGGCATTCATGCCTCCTTCGTCTTCAAGGCACTAGTGCCTAAGGTTGACTTCCCGTCTTATTATACTTAGCTTGCCCTACAAAGGACAGATGTACTGTAATCATAGACGCAAGCGAGCAAACGATCCTTCATTATGCTCTGACACCGCATTTAATTTGTAACCTGTCTGTACCAGGCATGCTTGCCGAACCAATCTTTGTCTGTTTGATTCTTTTACTGGTTTACCAATAAAAATCTTTGAACCAGAAAATATTCATATTGGATTAAGTATTACACTTCGGCTTAGCGCTTCAGCGAATGCACAAAGCGATAAACAGAACACTCCAAACCACTGAACAGACTACAGGTGACTTGATTCCTCATAAAACTTTTTATCACTCAAATTGTCTCATTCGAAATCTCCCACTCTGTATCATGCGCTCCCTACCTTTTCTTCTCACAGTCACATCCTCCCTCCTTAAACTCTCTCTCCTTCACCCCTCTTCTCCACCCCACCACTTATATATATCTCCCTCACTCCTGTCTTCACCTTATTACTGCACTCATCAGCTCCTGCTACTTCTGAACCCACATACCAATAGAACCTCCAGTACACTGGGAAGTGTCCCCCCACATAAGTCCCACTCCCATATCACCTCTCTCACCCTTCTGCTTCTCTTAACCGCTGGAGACATTTCCCCAAATCCAGGACAACCATCATTTACCTTTGGACAACATACCAGACACCCCCAAACCTCTGAAAACAGGCGCAATCCACACAATTTAATTTCTATTCCTCTTCTGCCTAGAACCAGCCTCCCCTTCTCCTGTGCCCTTTGGAATGCCCGCTCTGCTTGTAACAAACTTACCACTGTCCATGACCTATTTATCACAAACTCCTTCAACCTACTTGCAATCACAGAGACCTGGCTTCAAGATTCTGATTTCTCTTCCTCGGCTGCCCTCTCCCATGGTGGCCTCCTGTGGACTCACTCTCCCAGGCCTAGTGGACGAAAAGGAGGGGGTGTTGGAATCCTCCTATCCCCTTCATACACCACCCTCTCTATCCCTCTCCTCATTTGAAGCTCACTGTATTCGTCTATTTTCTCCAGTTTCCTTGAGAATTGCTGTGATCTATCGGCCTCCTGGACCGGTATCCAGCTTCCTTGACGACTTCTCTGCCTGGCTACCCTACTTTCTTTCTTCTGAAATTCCAACAATCATTCTTGGCGACTTCAACATCCCTGCTAATCTTGAGACTCCTGCTACTTCTAACTTTCTGAGGCTAACTTCCTCTTTTGACCTAAAACAATGGACACATGCCTCTACTCACACTGATGGCAACTGCCTTGACCTCATATTCTCTTACCTATGCACTCCGTGCAACCTCTCCAACATTCCTTTTCCTCTCTCTGATCACCACCTCATTAGTTTCATTCTCTCCTTGTCTTCCTCCTCCTTGCCTTCCAGCTACCAAACAATTACCCGTAGAAACCTTCGCCATCTTAACCCTTCTCTTCATTTTCTGCTACAGATTGTCTCTATGACAAAATCTCATCCTTGTCCTGCCCCAACCTGGCCACTTCTATATACAACAGCTCACTGTCATCCATCCTAGATACCTTGGCCCCCCTCACTACACACAGAATCAGGCCCCGACCGCTACAACCCTGGCAGACAGACGATACCAGAAGCCTAAAAAAAAAAAGAGCCATGCTCTTGAGCGTCTGTGGCATAAGACTAAGTCACAGCAAAATTTCAGCCAATATAAATCTGCACTCCAACAATACCATTCCTGCCTCCACACTGCCAAACAGACCTACTTTATCACTCTTATCAACAACCTCTCACGAAGCCCCCGTCAACTCTTTTCTACCTTTAACTCTCTACTTCGTCCTCCATTACCTCCACCCACCAACTTTCTCACTGCCCAGGAGATTGCTCATCACTTTAAAAATAAGATTGATACAATTCGTCTCGAGATCTCATCTCTACAGATTTCTCACTCCCCTCACACTCTTTGTCCTCCTGCGCAATCAATACTCTCATTTAACCCAGCTACTATAGAGGAAGTCACTAAACTTCTCTCTAACGCCCACCTAACCTCCTGTACCCTAGACCCTGTTCCTTCTCAACTACTACAGTCACCCTCTGACTCTATCCTACACTCTTTAACTCACATCTTCAACCTCTCCCTCTCTAATGGCATCTTCCCCAACCCTCTAAAACATGCACTAGTCGCTCCCATACCAAAAAAGGCCACACTGGACCCCATCAATCTTAACAACCTAAGACCCATCTCCTTACTCCCTTTTGCCTCTAAAATCCTTGAACGTTTAGTTTACAACCGACTGAGTGACCACCTCACTGAAAACAACCTTCTTGATCCCCTTCAGTCTGGATTTCGTCCACACCACTCCACAGAAACTGCCCTCCTAAAACTCACAAACGACTTGTTAACAGCAAAAAACAATGGTCATTATCCCATACTCTTACTCTTGGACCTCTCCGCTGCCTTTGACTCAGTTGATCACCCACTCCTCCTCAAAAACTCAATTTGCTTGGTCTCCATGGCTGTGCTCTCCGTTGGTTCAAATCTTACCTATCTCACCGCACCTTCAGTGTCACTTACAACTCCACTTCTTCCTCTCCAACTCCTCTCAACGTTGGGGTCCCCCAAGGTTCTGTCCTTGGACCCCTACTATTCTCGATCTACACGTCTTCCCTGGGTCAGCTGATCACCTCCCATGGCTTCCGCTATCATTTATATGCCGATGATACCCAAATCTATCTCTCTACCCCTCAACTCACCCCATCATTCTCCTCACAGATCACTGCCTTACTAACAGACATATCAACCTGGATGTCACAGCACTTCCTCAAACTGAATCTATCTAAAACTGAGCTCATGATATTTCCTCCCCCATGTGCCCCTTCCCCTGACTTCTCCATTAAGATCAATGGCATAACTATTAGTGCGTCCCCACATACCAGGGTTCTAGGGGTAACCCTAGACTCTAAACTGTCCTTTCAAGACCACATCCAATCCCTGTCCAAATCATGTCGCCTCAGCCTACGCAACATCGCTAGAATACGCCCCTTTTTAACCAATGAGACCACCAAGCTTCTAATTCACTCTCTGGTTATCTCTCGCCTCGACTACTGCAACTCTCTCCTCATTGGATTACCTTTGTATACACTATCCCCCCTTCAGTCAATAATGAGTGCTGCTGCAAGACTTATCTACCTTGCCAACCGCTCAGTGTCCTCCGCCCCTCTCTGCCAATCTCTCCACTGGCTACCACTCACCCAACGTATAAAATTCAAAGTACTAACAATAATTTACAAAGCCATCCACAACTCTGCCCCCAGCTACATCTCTAACCTAGTCTCAAAATAGCAACCAAGCCGCCCTCTTCGGTCCTCCCAAGACCTCCTGCTCTCAAGCTCCCTTGTCACCTCCTCTCATGCTCGCCTCCAGGATTTCTCAAGAGCTTCTCCCTTCCTCTGGAACTCCCTACCCCAATCAGTCCAACTGTCTCCTAATCTATCCATCTTTAGATGATCCCTGAAAACTTTTCTCTTTAAAGAAGTCTATCCTGCTTCTACCTAATACTCTTTCTTTCTACATGAGCTCATCCCCCACAGCTTTTACCTTTTGTATCAATTGACCCTCCCTCTTAGATTGTAAGCTCTAACGAGCAGGGCCCTCTGATTCCTCTTGTACCAAATTGTGATGTAACTGTACTGTCTGCCTTCATTTTTGTAAAGCACTGCGCAAACTGCTGGCGCTATATAAATCCTGTATAATAATAATAATAATCTATAGTACTGCTTCCAGCTGGCCAGGTCCATACACCATACGGACCTAATTTCTCCTTCTGCTATAAGCTCAGCAGACTCTGCTAAACAATCCTATAACTCTAATCAGCAGATTACAATCCGCTAACCAGAGTTATTCAACTCAAATGCGAACGCCCCCCCCATGCTGCTGCTTCCTTGTCCCCAGCTTCTCTACCTCCCGCCACTCCCCTTCTTCTAAAACTGCTCCCCTACTCTCCTTTCCTATCCCTTTTCACCCCCCTTCAGCCCCCCACCACTGATTACCTCCCCCCACACCCAATCACAGCCCCCGAAAAACCTGATCCCCTGCAGCTACCATCAGAAGCCGGCTTCCCTCCTCTGCAACCCACTGCTGGCTTCATGTGCTGCAGGGGGCTTAGATGGGATCAAAATAGGTCCCCCATCACTTTGAGCACCCCTTCCACAATGGCCCCCACATCTCCAATCCATCCCTGCTCCAAACGGCATGGCACTAATACGGATACAATCACCTTAAGCATTATGGAAGATATTGCATATAGCCGCCTGAAGAAGCAGTTAACCAACCTGATCTGTGAATCAGTACTGATTGGACCTTGAAGAAGGGGACACACCCGAAAGCTTGTCCTGAAAAATTGTATGTTAGTGCAAATAAAAAAAAGTATCACGGACAGTACTCAATTTTCTCTGTCACTATTTCTCAAAAAGGCAACATTTTAAATTTACAAATATTTGTTATCTGTTAACTCAATACAGGTTTAGCTTTAATATTTAGAAGGAACTTAGCAGGACTTTTGTAAAATGTACTGTTTGTATCTGCTAATAATGATTTTAGTACATTTTTAGCAAAAATATTGTTTGGTAAACATTTGCGTAAATATCGCGGGGTCTTAAAAATCATTAGCACCTTCCATTTATTCTACTGGTCCTATGCTTTCAGAAAACGGAGGTCTTTTACAAACTCTGAAAGCTACAAGTGAAAAATGATTACACTTTTCATTTTAGAGAAATTTGGTTATTTAAAGTTTTGTGTACGTTCAGTTTTCCCCATTTCGCAAAAAGGTGCAATTTAAAATTTACAAATATTTGTTATTTTTTAACTCAATACTAGTTAAGCTTTTATATTTAGTAGGAATTTAGCAGGAATTTTGTAAAATGTGCTGGGATTATATTTGCTAATAATGATTTTAGTGCTTTTTTTAGCGAAAATATTGTTTTTGGTAGACATTTGAGCAAATATCATGGGACCTTAAAAATCAGTAGCACCTTCTTTTTATTTTACTGATCCTATCCTAGCTGCTCGGGGGATCAGGAAGGATTTTTTCCACCCGCTATAGCAAATTGGATCATGCTTTGCTGGGGTTTTTGCCTTCTTTTGGATTAACTGTGGGTGAAGGATTGTATATGGGATTACCTATATAAGGTAATTATCTAACTATGGATTCTTTCTTATGTGGGTGGCTTTAAAAGGTACCTATGGCTACACCTTGTACACGTATAGAAGAGATGTTTCTATATCTTGTATTCATAGGTCACTTATTGCTTATTTAAGGGCTGTACGATATTCAATCACGGAGGAGTCCATCTTCTTCTTTCCCTCCTTGCTAGCAAGTTATTTGCCCCTGTTGCAGTGGGTAAGTTACCTATACCACAACTAACTTTATCATTTTATAATTTTAATAATCTGATATTGTACACATCATACAGTATATACCATATATCAAGCCTAATAAATCGAATTTGATGTTTACTATTGGGCTTATAATCCCCATTTGAATATAATAGTATACTTATTTATATATCTAGGTTTGACATTCATAATTACGCTGTACCATGCTGGTTCTGCCTTGTGCGCACCCTGTGTCTGCCCCCTGAGTAATTTTCCTACAATCTCATCCAATCAATTGTAAGCATTACCAATGATTGTGTAGCATTCTAACGTGGTATGGTTATATACATATTTCATGGATTATGTTGATGTTCTGCTCCTTATTGGTTGATACTGATGTTATGTTCTTTCCCTTTATTAAAGTAAATCTCAAATTTATGATGTGAAAGGTCCTGAAGAAGCTTGAAACAAGCGAAACATGTCAACCTATATCACATAACCTATATCACATGGAATGCAGTGGTTCCGTTGGTACTCTGTATCTTCCTCTTTATACATTGTTGGATTTATGACAATTTGTATAGGCCGTTTTTGGATAGTATTTATCTATGTATGTCATTAAGCCTCAGCTTTTTTATGTTTTTCTCTGATAAATATATATGTTTTATTAACAATATGCTCTGTTATCTCGTAGTGTGCCCTTAAAGTCCATTTGTTCTTGGGGTTTCCCAATTGTTTCTTTCACTGTTATATTGAGGATGGTGGCACGCTCAGGAAGGCCCACCTTTCTTTTCATGCAGCGGTTTAACAGTGCACATGCTCAGCATCAAATCCAGAAGT
This sequence comes from Glandirana rugosa, assembly GCA_018402905.1. Classification (NCBI taxonomy): domain Eukaryota; kingdom Metazoa; phylum Chordata; class Amphibia; order Anura; family Ranidae; genus Glandirana; species Glandirana rugosa. Next base: position 99,231 of record BLSH010257664.1, on the reverse strand, counting down.
TGTCTTTGGGAAATAGACATATGAGTGCTGTCAGCATTGCTGCAGAGGTTGAAGGGGTGGGGGGGTCAGCCGGTCATTGCTCAGACTATATGCTGCACATTGCATCAAATTGGTCTACATGGCTGTAGTCCCAGAAGGAAGCCTCTTCTAAAGATGATGCATAAGAAAGCCCTCAAACAGTTTGCTGAAGACAAACAGACTAAGGACATGGATTACTGGAACCATGCTGTTAGGAACGCTTTCACCAGTTGGTGGCGCTGTAGCCCCCAGACCTAGGAGCTGCAGTTCCAGTGTCCACCAGCAGGTGTCTCTCTACAGTCAGGACCTGATATCATCTCCTGCAATCAAGCATCACACCTGAGACTGTTTGCAGGAAGTGTATTTAAACCTGGGAGTGCTGTGTTAGCTCACCTTGGTATTACTTCCCTGTGCCTCTGAAAATCTGTATCCTGAAAACCTGTATCCTGGAAATCTGCATCCCAAACCCAGAATCCCGCTTCGTCCTGCTCCCGGTTCCCTCTGACTGATCTCCCGTGGATGACCCTGGCGTGGCTTGAAGTTTATGGTTGGACTCAGTGGTCTCTCTCTCTTTCACCTACAGCAAAAACAGTCACAGCCCAATGTACTCTGCTACCAACCAAATATCAGTACCCCACTTCCACCTGCTGCACCTACCCTGCCTTTAACCCACCTACCTCATCTTTGCTGCTTACAACCAGTCCACAAAGATCCACCTTAATGACCGCTCCCTCTTTCTTACCATATTCCAGCCATACTCTCCCATCAGCTGCACCTCCTACTTACAGCCCTGCAGACACGTACAGAACTTCATTGGTTAAACCTAAAGAGAAACTGAAGTTTTTTCCAACCCGCACAATTCAGCCAATATCCAGTTCTGCCTCCACACCAGCCAATCTGTTCCAGGCTGCTTCCACGCCATCTGATCAGTTCCAGGCTGCTTCCGCACCAGCCGATTAGTTCCAGTCTGCTTTCACACCAGTCGATTTGTTCCAGTCTGCTTCCATGCCAGCCGATCTGTTCCAGTCTTCTTCTACACCAGCTGATCTGTTCCAGTCTGCCTCCACACCAGCTGATCCATACCAGTCTGCCTCCACACCAGCCAACCTGCTCAAGCCCATCTCTACACCAGCCAATCTGTTCCAATCTGCCTCCATGACAGCCAATCTGTTCCTGTCTGCTCCTGTGCCTGATGACCCGATGTCCGCTGATCCTGTGTCCGATGACCTGGTGCCTGCTGATCCTGAACCCGATGAGCTGGTGCCCACTAATCCTGTGCCCAATGACCTGGTGCCCACTGATCCTGTGCCAGCTGATCCTGTGCCTGCTGACCTGGTGCCTGCTGATCCTGTGCCCAATGACCTGGTGCCCGCTGATCCTGTGCCCAATTACCTGGTGCCCACTGATCCTGTGCCCGATGACCTGGTGCCCAATGAACCTGTGCCCGATCATCCGATGTCCGCTGATTATGTGCCCAATGACCTGGTTCCCGATGACCTGGTGCCCGCCGATCCTGTGCCCGATGACTTGATGTCTGCTGATCCTGTGCCCGATGACCCAGTGTCTGCTGATCCTGTGCCCGATGACCTGGTGCCCGCTGATCCTGTGTCCAATGACCTGGTGCCTGCTGATCCTGTGCCTGATGGCCTGGTGCCCACTGATCCTGTGCCCAATGATCCTGTGCCAGATTACCTGGTGCCCACTGATCCTGTGCCCGATGACCCGATGTCCACTGATCTTGTGCCCGATGACCTGGTGCCCACTGATCCTGTGCCCAATGACCTGGTGCCTGACGATCCTGTGCCTTATGACCTGGTGCCCACTGATCCTGTGCCTGCTGATCCTGTGCCTGATGACCTGGTGACTGATGATCCTGTGCCTGATGATCCTGTGCCCGATGACCTGGTGTCCACTGATCCTGTGTCCAATGGCCTGGTGCCCGCTGATCCTGTGCCCGCTGATCCTGTGCCCGATGACCTGGTGTCTGCTGATCCTGTGCCTGATGACCCGGTGCCCGCTGATCCTGTGCCTGACAATCCTGTGTCCGATGACCTGGTGCCCGCTGATCCTGTGTCCGATGGCCTGGTGCCCGCTGATCCTGTGCCTGATGACCCGGTGACACTGATCCTGTGCCTGATGATCCTGTGCCTGATGACCTGGTGTCCACTGATCCTGTGCCTGATGACCCAGTGCCTGCTGATCCTATGCCTGATGACCTGGTGCCCACTGATCCTGTGCCCGATGCCCTGGTGCCCACTAATCTTGTGCCCGATGACCCGGTGCCCGCTGATCTTGTGCCTGCTGATCATGTGCCTGATGACCCAGTGCCTGCTAATCCTCTGCCTGATGACCCAGTTCCCACTGATCCTGTGCCTGATGACCTGGTGCCCGCTGATCCTGTGCCTGATGTACCAGTGCCCGCTGATCCTGTGCCCGATGACCCAATGTCTGCTGATCTGGTTCCTGGTGTCCAGCCTGGTGTACCGGTGCCCACTATCCAGTCTGATCTTGTTCCTGATTCCCAGCCTACTGTTCTGGTGCCTGCTGTCCAGCCTGCTGATCCTGTGCCCCCTTTTCAGTCTCCTGATCCGGTGCCCACTGGCAAGCTGGATGTGCCCAAGTTTTTGAATGACCCATGGTACCCCAGCATTGAGGTACCTAACCTGTTACCAGACCCAGGTGGTGGAATTCCTGGCATCCTTTCTGGATCCCGGCAGCAGGGCCTCTGATAAGGAACCTGGCATTCCTTGGACTTATAAGACACTGTCGTCCGGGACTCTTGTTGCTATGGCTGGTTGGAGTGTCCGAAGGTCGCTCCTTCGAGGCGGGTACTCTTAGGAACGCTTTCACCAGTTGGTGGCACTGTAGCCCCCAGACCTAGGAGCTGCAGTTCCAGTGTCCACCAGCAGGTGTCTCTCCGCTGTCAGGACCTGATATTATCTCCTGCAATCAAGCATCACCTGAGACTGTTTGCAGGAAGTATATTTAAACCTGGGAGTGCTGTGTTAGCTCGCCTTGGTATTACTTCCCTGTGCCTCTGAAAATCTGTATCCTGAAAACCTGTATCCTGGAAACCTGCATCCCGAACCAGAATCCTGCTTTGACCTGCTCCTTGGTTCCCTCTGACTAATCTCCCGTGGATGATCCTGGCCTGGCTTGAAGTTTATGGTTTGGACTTTCCCTACTGCTCTATTTATATGCTTTGGGTTGGCTTCACTATTTCTATTTTGGCTGTGCGTTTTAGTTCACTGTCACATCTTATAATAAATCCTCTTATTTCAGTTACGATTCTGTTCAGTATTTTCTGTGCAGTCCACACATTTCTGGTCACACCAGTTTTCTGACACATGCCCTGTGGTGTGATGAGACCAAGATAAACTAATTTGGTTCAGATGGTGTGAAGCGTGTGTGTCGGCAACCAGGTAAGGAGTACAAAGAGAAGTGTGTTTTGCCTATAGTCAAGCATGGTCGTGGGAGTGTCATGGTCTAGGGCTGCATGAGTGCCGCCGGCACTGGGGAGCTACAGTTCATTGAGGGAATCAAGAATGCCAACATGTTCTGTGACATACTGAAGCAGAGCATGATCCCCTCCCTTCGGAGACTGGGCATCAGGGCAGTATTCCAACATAACAACCCCAAGCACAATTCCAAGGTAACCACTGCTTTGATAAAGAAGTTGAGGGTAAATGTGATGTACTGGCCAAGCATGTCTCCAGACCTAAACCCTATTGAGCATCTGTGGGGCAGCATCCTCAAATGGAAGGTGGAGGAGTGCAAGGTCTCTAACATCCACCAGCTCCTTGATATTGTCACGGAGGAGTGGAAGAGGACTCCAATGGCAATCTGTGAAGCTCTGGTGAACTCCATGCCCAAGAGGGCTAAGGCAGTGCTGGAAAATCATGGTGGCCACACAAAATATTGACACTTTGGGCCCAATTTGGACATTTTCACTTAGGGGTGTGCTCACTTTTGTTGCCAGCGGTTTAGACATTAATGGCTGTGTGTTGAGTTATTTTGAGGGGACAGAAAATGTACACTGTTATACAAGCTGTACACCCAATACTTTACATTGTATCAAAGTATAATTTCTTCAGTGTTGTCACATGAAAAGATATAATAAAATATTTACAAAAATGTGAGGGGTGTACACACTTTGTGAGATACTGTAATTGTCAGCTGTCCGTAACAACACTGACAATAAAGTTGCTGTGACCCCACCCTTTCATCAATAGGTCATCCATTCCTTCGTCCATTTCTTGTGCATTGCATTAGAGGACGTTCTCTATTTTGGTGGTGAGCCTAGAAATTTTTTAGCCAAAAGTTTGTGCTTCCCAAACTTTGTAAATCCCAGAGATTCACCGTAAATCTATGGTAACTGCTGAACGTCATCCCTACATCTGTATTTATATCAAATGTGTGTTATGAATAATAATAATAATAATACACATGGCATTATTGGCCATCAAACTTCTCATTTTTACTGTTTCATGTACAATATGTCATAATGGTATTATTATGACAAAGATGGCTTCTGTGTATTTTAGGTTTGCCCTTTTTTCCTACTCTATAAGCAGATTCATATTCCAGTCTATCAGTAATAAATAACAGAATTATTCTTTATAAACCAGACACTCTCACAGCCTTCAGCTGAGCCATGAAGTCAGTGTCAGGATCCTGGGCTGATGTCAGGGATAATGAGGTCAGGAGAAGAAGAAGAACTCACTGGAGTCTATCAGAGATTTGGTCATGTTGTCTTCAGATATCTACTTAGAATATTGGGGTTGTTGTCTTTGTGTGTGACCCCCTGCACATCCAAAACCCAGAACTCTGCTCACCGCTGTGATATGACTATGAGGAATTATACATTTGAGTACAAGTATTCTCAGGATGGAGACGTCATTATAGGAGGGATATTTGCTGTACATTCTGTAGTGCATCGGTGGAGGCAGAAGGGAAGTTTGATTAAAAATCTCATGTGTTCAGCGTAAGTGAAATATGAAGTGCAAAGCTTCCTATCTGATCTACAGAGCTGTGTCTTTAGGAGATTTGTGTGATAATGAGCAGGACTCAGTCAGTCTGTTACACTGCATTTATATAAAAACAAAGCATATCCTTTAATGTGTTCATGAAAACAACGTATGGCCCATTCACATTTAGGTTCTCCATTGCCGGGTGTTAATGCTCACATTCATTCATAATGAATAGCTGCCAATGTAGCACAATGGATGAAAAAACACGCATGACCCTTTTTTTAAAATAAGGCAGCACACCGCAGCGCATAGAGCGTTGTGTGTCTCTGACCCTTTCCTCTAGTAAGTCTGCATTCTCTGACTTTCTTCTGTAGCATTACATACTGTATACTGAATATAATGTGTGGCCACTTGGTTATATCAGGGGCTACAGCTGATGTCCTCTATGCCTCCTAAATAGCCAACCACTTCTATAACTCATTTAAGTGTAGGAATAATTGAATTTCATTATAAGTTTCATGGAGCAATACACACGACCACCAATTACACCATAGATCTGTAATTGAAATCTGTCATTCATTTTGTCATAAATAATTTCTGCTTGAATCCTTGTACTGTAGACCAATGCAAAATTATCCATTTTCTGCAGGGTTTTTGAGAGAGAATACAGACATTTGCTGGCTTTTATATTTGCTATTGATGAGATAAACAGCAATCCAGATATTCTCCCCAACGTAACTCTGGGATACCATGTGTATGATTCTTGTGGGCATGTGAATAAAGCTATAAAAGATGTTCTGCAGATATTATCTGGACATACAAAGGAAGCTCCAAATTATTCCTGTATGGAGCGGGGTACCCTGGCTGGTTTCATCGGCGATCTCAATTCTGACACCACTCTCCAAATGGCACAACTGCTGAATCTATATGGTTACACCCAGGTAAAAAAAAGCAGAATTTCCTATATTATGTAACGTTAGGACAGCTAGCCATCCTTTGATCAGGTGGGTCAAAAGGCTACAAATAACATTTGTGGCAAAGCATTGTAAAGTATAACATTGGTCTAAAAAAAGAAGGCAGTGCTCTGTAGGGATGGGCCAATGGTTCAGTCCAATCTTTGGCTGTTATTGCATTTGGACAAATGGCTGAACTTGTGCCCATTCAGTCCCCTGATGATCATATGTAGATGTAATATTTCAGGAAGCTAGAAACCACCAAAGTCAACAAGTCATTGGCTTACATGCTGTCCATGGCCATATTTGATCAATGATGCCATTGCTATTCCCATCCCTTCCCTGTCATGTGCGCCATGTCTGTTGAATGTTTAGTGTTTATAGGCTGGCAGGCGGCAGACATCATAAATAATGATGGATTTACAATGAGCGGCTTTGCTTGGGTTCTTTTTTTAATAAAGGACTTGTAAAATGTGGGTGATTTTATCTATAAGAGTAGGTGTCCCTCTTACTCATTCCCATGGGGGGGGGGGGGTGGTATCTGGAGGCCCCATAATTTTTAAAAGTCTGCAGACCACCAGGCCCGGGTTGTGGGGAGAAGAACTATCCATTGGAGGATCTTGAATCCCACATATAATTGAAAGAAGACTTTTAACACGTTTGTTTTGTTATTGAATTATTATATTATTTCATATTCCATTGAGCAGTGGAGGAGATTACTGTGCACATGGCGGTGGTATGGATATATTGGAGATAGAGTAGAAGTACTTCATAATTCTAGCATGTATACTGTATACAGTATATAGAGTATCAAGCTTTGTAGGTCTGAGTCTTACAGTATCTCACAAAAGTCAGTAAAGAAGTCACAACAGTGTACTTTTCTATATTCTTTTATAAATGTTTTTACACTTCCCACATGAGTGAAAACACTCTATGACATTCTGAGTCTGGATGTTTCGAACTATGAGATATATGACATATGTCATATGTACGATCTTAATACTTCATGAAGATGAGATAGAGGTTATATAGGTATGGTGGCGGTACACGTGTCATTAGAGGAGGTGACGAGTTACCTTATACTTTATTATATTATTAAGTTATTGTTTTGTTTGCACAATTTTCAGAAGAAAGTTAATATACACCCTAAGTTCTAGGAGGTTACCTATCAAGAAGAGGGGTGTTGGGCCCGGACCACCAGACGTCTGAAAATTTTTAATACCCCGGAGGTC
>BLSH010257664.1:52046-63512 GCA_018402905.1 Glandirana rugosa | reverse complement strand
CATGCTTTGGCCAATCAGCAGGTGGCATTCTGCCATCATTTTAAAACATTATTGGGCTGCAAAGTTGCCGCAAACGCTCCATAATGTTCGGTAACACCCGAACGAGCGAACACCCGATGTTCGGATTGAACGTACGTTTGATACGAACTCGAACACCATCCCTACCAGCAAGCTGGAGGATTATTTTAAAAAGTTAAGTTGATATATTATTAATTCTGAGCACACTGGGGGGATTTGAAGTCATCTGGAGGGATCTGACCAGGAGTAGAGCTCTGCTTTGGTTTTATTTTGTTTCCATTAGTTATTCTGTTGTAACCATCTCAAGAAGGGGCTGCTCCCCCCAGGCCATGTTCAGTTTTCAGCGCTGTAACACTTTTAATGACAATTACTCAGTCATGCAACAATGAACCCAAATTAAATTTTTATCATTTTTTTAAACAGATAGAGATTTATTTTGGTGGTATGTAATCACCACCGGGTTTGTATGTTTTGCAATATAAATGAAGAAAAGACTGAAACTTTTGGAAATAAATTTTGGTTATAAATGTCGGTTATACAATTTTGCAAATAAATGATCTTTCTTAAATGTGGACCAACATGTATTCTGCTACATTTCTTGGGTAAAAATAACCCAAATCGGTGTATATTATTTATTCTGTGGGAAAGTCTACACACTATGGGATCTGAAAACGGATCAGTCCTGATGTACTGATGGCCTCATTTCTTTAAGCCCTAAAATGACAGGACAAAGAGCCCCCCCTAGTGACTCATTTTTGAACATAAACACCCCAATGTATTTATTAAGAGGCATGATGAGATTTTGGAATTGTATTTTTGTTACCATTTTTTGAATTTTTTTTTTCACATAGGTGTCATTTTAACAAGTTATTTCTCACACACAGCATTCTGCTATAGCTCCTGAGTATGGGGATACCGCATTTCTGATACATTTTCAATGTCTAGATGCATAGAGGGGAACACAATCTAAGGAGCACCATTCAGGGAGCATAAATTACACATCTAATGTCCTGACTAACTATCACATTTCTAGTTCAGACAGGACAGGAGAAACACCAACAAAATCAGTGGCTAGACTTGTGCAAAAATTTGTTCATTTTTGTTTTTTTATTTTTTTGAAAATTCGAAAATTCAAAAAATTTGGAATTCAGAAATTTGCGGTGATTTGGCAATTTTGGTCATTCGGAAATCCGTTGTAATTCGGCAATTGTGGTAATTGCAGTATTTCGGGAATTTGCTATAAATCTGCAATTGCGGTAATTCGAAAATTCGGCAATCAGAACAGCCGAAAATCCAAAATTCGGAAATCCAAAAATTCAAAAATAAGAAAGAACATTTGAAATAATAACTAATTAATAACTATTAAATTATAGGTATTGGCATTTCCTTGAAAATATGTCTGTCAGTGATACATTTCATATTTAAGTTCACTAACAGCCAACTTTTCAAGGAAATTCCAATACATATAATTGAATAGTTATTTCTTATTATTTCAAATGTTCTTTCTTATTTCAGAATTTCCACATTTTTGAATTTCAGATTTTCAGCTGTTCTGAATTGCTGCAATTGCAGAGTTGCTGCGAATTTCTGAATTACCGCAATTGCCAAATTAACGCAAATTTCCTAATTTTAGAATCGGAAAAAACGCAAATTCGGAAAAATTTGAAATTGCTGAATTTTGCAAAATTCGGTAAACATGAATTTCAGAACAAAACGAGTCGTACAAGCCTAAAAATCACCACACTTTGGAAATAAAACACAAAGTATTTTCTAAGGGGCAAGTTGAGTGTTTTGAAAGCTTATTTTTTTGCCATAAAGACACTGCACTTGCTATGGTCACAGTGTGTAAAAAAATATTCATTTTATTTAACATGTCACCATAGCAGTGCAGTGTCACCATAGTGATGTTGTACTGCTGTGGGGGTGACAAGGATTTTTAAAAAAAAACATTATGATTGCTCATACAATCATGTACACTGCATAAGCAATCATTATTAACTGTGTTTAGCATCATTCATGATGCCATTGTTTACTACTGTGATTGGCTACAGCTATCACATAGTACATTATCACTGTGATTTGCCTTGAACCATGTGATTGTTGTGACCAATCATAATTGACAGACAATGGGGGGTTACTTTCTAAAGGGAAATCCACTGTGAACTCTGAGTGCACTTGGAAGTGCAGTCGCTGTAGATCTGAGGGGGACATGTAAGGACAATAAAAAACAGCATTTTTGCTTGCACATGATTGGATGATAGAAATCAGCAGAGCTTCATCTCTTTTCAGGTCTTCCCCTCAGATCTACACTGACTGCACTTCCAAGTGCACTTGCAGTAGACAGTGGATTTACCTTTACTACTGCTGACTGTGATCACTAAGAACACCAAAACTGGGGGGCCATATGGGTACATCCTGCCAGAACGACACTTGTCTCACCAGGACGTATGTATGCAGCGGGCAGGCAGGAAAGGTTAAGGTAATAGTTTGGCACCCAAAAAGGTTAAATGAAGAGCAGGAGATCCACATTCTGTTCTAGAAAGCCAAGTGATTGCTGGTATTGTGAAGGACCTGGAGCACCCAAAGGGACAATGGTATTGATTTACTAAAGGCAAATCCACTGTGCAATACAAGTGCATTGCAAGAACCCTTGGAAGTGCAGTCACTGTAGATCGGGGGGGAAACTGAAATGAGGAGAAACTCTGCTGATTTCTATCATCCAATCATGTGCAAGCAAAAATGCAGCTTTTTATTGTCCCCCTCAGATCGATAGCGACTGCACTTCCAAGTAGTGTACAGTGGATTTGCCTTCAGCAAATAATCCCCATTATTAAAAAGGATCTGAGCCAACTTTCTGTACTTTGTACCCCAGCAATTTGTTTTATTGTTTCGCCACAAACCACGGTCTTATATAGACACCTAAACCTGAGCACATAGCTACATATCTGATAAGGTTGAATGAAGACACCAGTCTATCCAGTCCATCCTCTGTGTGTGAGAGTTGGGTTTATGTCACTTCTGTATCCCTGTATTTTTCATTCACTAAAATGTCTCAAAGTTTTATCAACACTCCCTGACACCACCAACTGTGGAAGGGAGTTCCTCATCCTTAACAATCTAACAGTAAAAAACCCCTTACAGAGATTAAGGTTAAACCACTTCTCATCCAACTTCTTCGAGTGGCTGCATTTCTTCTTAAGAGATTGATAAACAATGTGAAGTGACTTTGATATAAAGAAATCTAAACAGTATAATTATTTATCCTGTAATATAGTCCATAAGCAATAAAATAGACAAATGAGCAACTGCTGCTCTGTAAGATGAGTTTCTGTCATTCCATGACTATACAGTCAGCCTCCAATAGTGATGGCCTCTCACCTTATCTATTCAACCTCATAGAGGTCATAAAACCTTTCTCATTTTATCCATTTAAGTCAAAACAAAATGTTCCTTAGGTCAAACAGGAGACAGATGACAGCCACCATGAGATCAAGTGAAACCTGCTATTCAATGCTTATGGTGAAAGTGCAGCCCACCACCAGTAGAAATGGCCCCTCACCTCAACCACTCGACCTCCCAGAGGTCACAAAGCTTATCTCTTATACAAGATCTTCCGATGTCCAGACTGCTGACTCTCCAAAGTGTGGCCATGTAAAATACAAAGAAGAACAGATCTAATGCGCTCTGTGCATAACCAGTTTATTAACCACTTCATAACCGACCCATAGCCGAATGACAGCTGCAGGGCAGTTGCTTAACTCTGGGAGGACGTACATTGACTTCCTCCCAGAATCGCGCTTCCCACGCACCCCCTGGGGGACCCGACCGGTCTCGGATCGCGGTGAATGGCCGCTGTGAGCAGCCTTTTACCATGTGATCGCGCCGTCATTTGAACATGTAAACAAGCCGGCGCTTCCGCCGGCTTTTCTCTCTCCTCTCCGCTCTGATCGGTGCATTGCGAGAGGAGAGAGGGGGATAGAGGAGGTGCTGCAGTGCTGTGGGTGATGTGTAATGCCCACAGCACTGCTAAGTTACAGTAAGCACCCATCCATTTACCACCCACCCAGCCATCCTCACCCCATCCATCCACCACCCACCCATCCTCACCTAATCCATACTCACCCAATCCATGCTCAGCCAATCCATTCTCACCCACCCATCCTCAGCCAATCCATTCTCACCCACCCATCCTCACCCATCCATCCATCCATGCCCACCATCCACCCATCCTCACCCATCAATCCATGCTCACCTATCCAGCCATGCATGCTCATCCATGCTCACCCAACCATCCATCCATGCTCACCCACCCAGCCGTGCTCACCCAGTCATCCATCCGAGCTCACCCATCCAGCCGTGCTCACCCAGCCATCCATCCATCCATGCTCACCCATCCATCCATGCTCACCCATCCATGCTCACCCACCCAGCCGTGCTCACTCACCCATCCATCCATCCATGCTCACCAATCCATCCATCCATGCTCACCCATCCAGCTGTGCTCACCCATCCATGCTGACCCACCCAGCCATGCTCACCCATCCATCCATGCTCACCCACCCAGCCATGCTCACCCAGTCATCCATCCGTGCTCACCCATCCAGCCGTGCTCACCCAGCCATCCATCCATCCATGCTCACCCATCCATCCATGCTCACCCACCCAGCCATGCTCACCCAGCCATCCATCCATGCTCACCCACCCAGCCGTGCTCACCCAGCCATCCATCCATGCTCACCTAGCCACCCATCCATGCTCACCCACCCAGCTGTTCTCACCCATTTATTCATCCATGCTCACCCATCCTTCCATCCATGCTTACCCAGCCACCCATCCATGCTCTCCCACCCATCCGTGGCTCACCCATCCCCATCCATGGCTCATTTGTGCCTCATTCATGCTCATCCATACCACATCAGTTCTCATCCGTGACACATCCATGCCACTACAATGCCCATCCGTGCCACTACAGTGCCCATCCATGCCACTACAGTGCCCATCTGTGCCACTACAGTGCCCATCCATGCCACTACAGTGCCCATCCATGCCATTACAGTGCCCACCCGTGCCACTCTACTGCTCATCCGTGCCACTACCCTGCCCATCTGTGCCAGTACAGTGCCTATCCATGCCACCACAGTGCCTCACAATAGTGTAAAAGGTAGTCAAATTAGAGTCTAAATATATGCCCCTAGAACACCTGACGGTGCTCCCTGCATGTTGGGCCTCTGTATGTGGTCAGGCTGTGTGAAAGTGTCACGCATGTGGTATCGCCATACTCGGGAGGAGTAGCAGAATATATTTTGGGGTGTCATTTTTGCTAAGTACATGCTGTGCGTTAGAAATATTGTATAAATGGACAACTTTGTTCAAAAAAAAATGAATTTTCATTTTCTTTCAACATTTTCCAAAAACTTGTGGAAAAAATGACATGTTCAAAAAACTCATTCTGCCTCCTAGAATATACGCTGGGGTGTTTACTTTCCAAAATGGGGTCACTTTTTGGGCGTTTCCATTGTCCTGGTGCTCCAGGACCTTCAAAAGTGCAAGAGGTAGTCAAGAAATTATGTGTGTAATTTATGCTCCTAGAACGCCTGACGGTGCTCCCTACATGTTGGGCCTCTGTATGTGGCCAGGCTTTGTAAAAGACTCACACATGTGGTATTGCCATACCCAGGAGGAGTAGTAGAATGTATTTTGGGGTGTAATTTGTGGTATGCATATGATGGGTGTGAGAAATAACCTGTTAACATATGACAATTTTGGGGGAAAAAAAAATCTTCATTTTGCAAGAAATTGTGGGAAAAAATTACAACTTCAAAAAATTCACCATAACTCTTACTAAATGCCTTGGAATGTCTACTTTCTAAAAAGGGGTAATTTGGGGGGTATTTGTACTTTCCTGGCTTGTTAGGGTTTCAGGAAATGTGATAGGCTGTCAGGTGTGATCAACATTCAGTGATTGGCACCATAGCTTGTAGACTCTATAACTTTCACAAAGACCAAATAATATCCACTAATTTGTTTTTTTTTTACCAAAGATATGTAGCAGTATACATTTTGGCCAAAATTTATGAAGAAAAATTACTAATTTGCAAAATGTTATAACAGAAACAAAGAAATGTTTTTTTTTTTACAAAATGTTCGTTCTTTTTTTAATTATAGCACAAAAAAATAAAAAACCCAGTGGTGATTAAATACCACCAAAAGAAAGCTCTATTTGTGTGAAAAAAGGACACACATTTCATATGAGTACAGTGTTACATTCCTGAGTAATTGTCATTCAAAGTGTGAGAGCGCTGAAAGCTGAAAATTTGCCTGGTTGTTAAGGGGGTTTAAGTGCCCAGTGGTCAAGTGGTTAAAGTAATTAAAAACCGTTACACTCACATGTACATGCACCTAAGTCCAGGTGCTGGCAAAGGTGCGTTTGTGCAGACAGCTAGACTGGCGTTCCAGTCTCCAAAGATGGCCACGGATGACGACACTACCGGCTCTTCCCCTGTATATGTTACGCTCTAGAGCGGAACTTAGTCAGCGGGTAAGGAGCCCTGTAGTGCGCCCGCTCTTTATAAGCATTCCTTAGCAACCGTTATCAACAATCGGAGGATCATATTGATTATTGTTAATAATTTACATGGCAGGATAACCGCGACATAATAGTCATCACGCCAACAATTAAATCATAAAACTTTCATAAAATTTGATAATTAAAACAAGATTAGATAGCCCTTGAGCTGATCTGATTAACATATTAATCGGTCAAATTAATAAAACATCAGTGACGTCATCCATCGACCTTCTTTTTACAAAACTTGTACATTTCTACAATTTAAAAACATCTCAGAATACCATAACCTTAGCAGATCTTAATCTTCATTATCTGTCAGATATGAAACAATTGACATCAAATTCGACATTTAAACCTCCCGGACTTAATACCTGTGTTTCGTAACTTCAAAAAGTGTTAAAAATAACAACAAAAAAAGAAAAGAATTTATAGCCACAGTTACCCAAAAGAATTACAACATTAGGGACCTCATAACATTCTCACCCCCTCAACTTAGCCACCCAGGGTGCATGCTGGGATAAGGGTCCGGTGTAACATTTTGAGGAGACTGCATTCTTTTTTTATGGGGTTCCACTTAAGATTTATACCAGGACTAAAGGGCCTGGTATAAATGTTGTGGGGATTCTAAGACTTTTTTTTTATATCACTGCTGTATGTTACTATTCACCTGTCAGTCAGGAATCCCTGGAATTCCTGGCTGGCAGCTAAATTTGCTTGGAGGGGATGAGTCACTGGTTTTTAGGATGCCAACAGGTACCAGTTCTCTAACAACCAGGAGGAAGATGTCACATTTACAGTAGCAGTGGTAATAAAAGGGACCTGCTCCTTTTGGGACTAGCACCAGTAGCAGATGTAGAAGCTGATGGGATTTTGCACACAGTAGACTTGGAACGGTGCTATCAGAACTACATGTCCTTGGGTTATGTTTGAGGGTTGTTCAGCTAACAAATGAAAATAGCTAATTTTCTAGGCTACTAGGCAAGGAGGTGTAAAAATTGCATGGGGGAGGGCACTGCCCTGGGGAACATGTACCAATACAAAAACATTTTTTAAAATTGCATTTGACCTGGAGTAGCGATTAAGTGAAACAATAAAAATGCAAAATTCCTTTAAAAAACTTTCCGGGGGGGAGGGGGTATCCTAATATTTCCTTTAAAGGGGTGCATCTCTATAATGTTCAGAAAGTGCTGATAGTTTCTTTTTTTTTTTTTTTTTTTTTTATAAAGCTGGCAGTAAAATGTCATTTGCTGGCAATTTAACCTATTTTTCTTTGTAAAAGTCACATTTTTGTAGCATATCCCGAAAAATGTCTCTACCAGTAATAAACTATTTCCACAATCTAAGGTTAAGCCCACTTACTTCTAACCTCAAATCATTGCCACATGTCCTCTTGAGGGATCTTACAGTAAACAGTTTATCATAGTTACTAAAGTCACTATTACATATATCTGTACTTTGTAATCATGTCCTCTTAAAGAGTAACTCCCCTTTTGTTGAGAAAAAAACCCTCCCCTGAGTATGATCTATGTTCATTGCATGGATTTTACCAAACTTTGTTGCAGATTCCTACCTGTTGTTATTCTGAAGAAATAGTTGTTTGTTTCTCTATGTCCATGTACTGGGTGAATGGGAGTGGTTTAATAATTGTAGTGCCCTCTAGTGTGCTAGAGTAGGATTTTTGTAGTGTAGGAAAATTGTCCAGGCTTGGCCAAGCCTGCGTTGTTTTATCTGGGAAGGTTGAGTGACCCACTGCTGGGCAAATCTCCAGGGAAGAAGACAACCAGGTAGGCTGGTGAGTGTTACAGTCAGGAGACTGAGAGGCGTGCCTGAGAAGACTGAGGAGAGCAGTCTGGGATGGATGCAAAGTCAGTCTGGGAGAACTGTGGAGTCTTGGCCAGGAGGGCTGGAGAAATTGGCAGTTGCAGCCAGGTGGGTTGGTAGTGCCTGAAGCAGTGGTGTTGGGATCAGTGCTACATAATTATCAATCAGCTACTGCACCTGCAGGGATCTCATATGGAAATTGGCAGGATCTGCTTCCCTTTAGATGTGATTTCCCTTTGGGACATTTCTGTTGCAGGGGATGCACTAAATCTGATTTGTTTCTGACTGATTTGTATTTTACTTCTGGGAGAATCAGTGAGCCAATCACACAAGCAGGAAATTACATTTCTGGGGGAGGAGCATTCTGTACACCATCTGTGTAAAGAGCGCCTTCAGGTGGCCATATTGCATTTTACAGAACATTACAGAGCTGCAGATTGAAAAGAAAAGGACATTTTCATAACATTCAATTAAAATATGACTTGAGCAATTGGATACACTATAATATATTTTATTTGCTCATTTTTTTTTCTCATGAAAGTGGAATTGCCCTTTAAGTGCCTCTTCTCTGGAGTGAATAAATGGCATCCATCAGTCCTTATAGCAGAGATCCTGTGTCCTCCTTGTTAATTTTTTTGCCCTTTGCTGAACTCTTTCTAATTCATTGACGTCTTTCCTGAGGATTGATGAGCAAAACTGAACCATATATCCAAGATGAGGCTGAGCCAGTGCATTGTAAAGGGGTAGAATTATTGATTTATCTCTGGAACCTTCACATTCATAAAGAAAATTATTTATAAATAGTCCCAATAAAATGTATCTGATTATAATTGCTCAGCCAACAGGACATCTCATCCTGATGGCATTCTGTAAATGAGATCTAACTAGATAAACAATCTATAATTAACAAATGACTAAACGTTTGATATGCTTGTTACTTAGAATCATTGTTGTCTTTTTTTAAGCTGTCCCGCTATGTAAAAGAAGTCCAGTACACGGATCCGGATGGCAGAGTCATGATTTTTAATGATAAAGGAGAACTGCCCAGCCCACTGGAAATTGTAAATTGGATTACAAGAATTAAAGATAGAAATACCACTGATTGGATGATTGTGGGCGACTTTGATGAGTCCCTTTCAGAGGGTCAGCAACTTACACTACAACCAGAGCTAATATCATGGAAAGGAGACAAGGTGAGAAACACTGGGGAAGCTGATCCAGAACTTATACACGAAACATCCTAGTTTTGACCCTAATGCCCATCTCCAGACAAAACCTTTCATCCTGTCCTTGCATGGCCAACATCTTCCCTGACTAGCTGTGTGGATATAAATGCCAGGATATGTTCCCATCACTCATTATAACTGAAGAAGTGGATGAACTACAAACATCTTCTACATTACAAAACAAGTCCAGCTAAATGTGATGGACTACTACTAGCTACCCCCTCCACTCATAGATGGATTCCCACTCCTGTGCACAGAAGAAGATAAAAGTCTTTAGACTGGAATGACCACCAGTATTATCCATTGTCAGATTCTACCTAGGCCTTCTGAAATAATCTATTTTGAGCTACCAGGATTTCTGAATGAGTGACTCGTAAAATGAGGTCAAATAAAAAAAAAATCTAGGAACAAAATATCACTCACAGCAGGGGCATAACTGCAGGGGTTGCAGGGGTTGTAATTGCAATAGGGCCCCATGCCCCAGGGGGCCCATATGACTCCCTTGTACACCTGGTTAGGAAGGATGGCGGGGGTGGCATTTAGAGGAACCAATCTCCTCCATTTTCCTCCTAATGGTCTAGATTGGTTCCTCTATATGCTGCCCCCGCTGCCCCTTCTATCCGGTTTACTTGTCTTCTGCTGTTCCCAGGGTCCCTGTGTGCTTCCCTGGTCCCCCCACAGAGCTGCTGTCTTCTCCCCTCCTCTCAGCTGCCAGCTGCTGTAGAAGATGAGTCATGATGGAGAGATGGGGACGGGTCGGTAAATTTATCATTTACCGGCTCCTTCCTTTTCTGAATGGACAGAGTCAGTGATTGGTACCAATTGGTTCATTCATAACTGAAGCATAGTAAACAGTTTTTACTATACTTCCATTTCTGAATGAATAGGAGGCTCAGTACACAACTATTCCTGTCCATTCATTCTGTGCAGCTGAGGCTACACAGATGGTGATTGAGGGCTGATGTTTGTTTAGACCCCTGATATCTCATCAAAGCCCCTCAACAGCGCTCCTAAAAAAAAATGTAAATAATAATAAAAATAAAATTGTAAAAGAAATAGAATCAAATGGTAGAAAAATAATAAAATTAAAATAATAATTAAAAACTACTGACACCAGTGAGGGAACTATCAGGATTGAAAAGTTTGCAATTGCGACTAGACCCTGGCATTTCACCAACATGGGGAGGCCCAAATATGGCAGAAAGGGGCCCCGCTACGGGACCATAATAAAGGGACCCTCAATGGGATTAAAGGGCTCCAGGATCAGTGGGAAGAGGGAAGAGCCCTGGCCAGGGGTCGGGGGGCCCTTCAAAATTTCTTGCACCTGAGCCCTGAATGTTCTATTTATACCTCTGACTCACAGCTTTTTTTTTTTAATATGATTTTATTGAAAATGTTTATAAAGTACAGAATAGGTATCAAAGCTGTAATTTGTTGTTGGTCGGGACCAAGTATAGTCCGCAAAGGCTTTCCAACATTTGTGAAAGTGTTGTGCTGCAGATGGGAGGTTAAAGTCCGTCGTTATCCTTACCTTGTGAAGTTGGATTATCAGCTTTGTTTAATGTCGAAACTATGGATAAGACATGAAATATTTGTAAAAGTTATTTTAGTATAATTTTTTTTTTTCGACACTCAGTCTCCATATTTATCTTGTAAGTCCCGAGTCCACGTTCTTTAAAACTTCCCGGGGGGCTGGGGACCGGTCCCGAGAAGGGAGAAGGGTGACTAGGACCTCGGGAAATTAGGGTAACTCCCAGGGAAATAATACCAGGGCATCGCCCCGGGGAAAGACGGTATAAACCCGGAGGGGTACAACCACTTTACGGTCCCAGA
>BLSH010257597.1:65466-89158 GCA_018402905.1 Glandirana rugosa | reverse complement strand
CACCTCTTCCTCTATCTTCAACGAACCTCGAAAATTGGGGGAGCCACGTCCTTCAAGTCTCGGTCTTACTCCTAGACAGTAGTGACGTCACTTCTAAAAAAAAAAAAAAAAAAATATACTAGGTCGACGGACGGACTGGACTCTGTATGGAGTAATGACCATTTGCCACCCTAGGCTTATACTCGGGTCAATAACTTTTCCCAGTTTTTTGTGGTAAAATTAGGTGCCTCGGCTTATATTCGGGTCGGCTTATACTCGAGTATATATGGTACCTTAAAATTAAATTATAGAATTTCCTTAAAGCTGAAGTATAGCTAAAAAATATATTTAGCCCTACAGCTTTAGCAAAAATACTTACCAGTAATGAGGTATGTCTCAGGTCAGGCAGGCAGCTGGATCATATAAAAAAAAAAAAAAAAAAATCTTCACTGCAGTGATGACAGATCCTCATTCTGGCTCTGAACTTCCTGCACCGAGGGGGTTAAAAGCTCCAAGCAACTTCTATCTCCTTCTCCACTGAGTAAAGTTCTTTCAATGCTTGACAAAATGGTTCAATGATCTGTATGTAGTCTGTCGTGTTAATGCTGATAAAGTACTAAGGAAGTCCAGAACCTGCCACAGCAGACCTCCTTGCTTGAAAATACTGTCTTCCTGGTAGTTATAGTAATCCAATGGCTTGGGTGCTTTTTAAGTCACTAACCTGGGACAAGTATGCAGATTAGGAGCTCTGACTTCCATCAGACATTTATAATCTGTATACTTGTTCTTGGTTTCTTCTTCAAAGGGTATTGAAGCTAGAGACAGCCAGA
The DNA here is from genome assembly GCA_018402905.1 of Glandirana rugosa. Lineage (NCBI taxonomy): Eukaryota > Metazoa > Chordata > Amphibia > Anura > Ranidae > Glandirana > Glandirana rugosa. Next base: position 88,349 of record BLSH010257597.1, on the reverse strand, counting down.
CAATCAGTATGTTCATAAAGACAGCAATAGCAGCTTCCACATTCATCTTGTCATCCTTCCAGAGGTCAGATATTGGTAGTAGAACCCTCATTGATCTTACAGTATCTCTCAAAAGGGAGTACAACCCTCACATTTTTGTAACAAAAATTGTGGAAAAAGTGAAGCGCTGTGAATACTTTCCAGATGCACTGTGTGTATACAGTATATCATAAAAGTGAGTACACCCCTCACATTTTTGTAAATATTTTATTATATCTTTTCATATGACAACACTGAAGAAATTACACTTTGCTACAAAGTAAAGTAGTGAGTTTACAGCTTGTATAACAGTGTAAATTTGCTGTCCCCCCATAATAACTCAACACACAGCCATTAATTAACTGGCAACAAAAGTGAGTGCACCCCTAAGTGAAAATGTCAAAATTGGGCCAATTACCCCTTTTTCCCTCTGTGGTGTCATGTGACTCATTAGTGTTACAAGGTCCCAGGTGTGAATGGGGAGCAGGTGTGTTAAATTTGGGGTTATCGCTCTCATACTGGTCACTGGAAGCTCAACATGGTACCTCATGGCAAAGAACTCTGAGGATCTGAAAAAAAGAATTGTTGCTCTACATAAAGATGGCCTAGGCTATAAAAAGATTTCCAAGACCCTGAAACTGATCTGCAGCATGGTGGCCAAGACCATACAGTGGTTTAAAAGGACAGGTTCCACTCAGAACAGGCCTCGTCATGGTTGACCAAAGAAGTTGAGTGCACGTGCTCAGCGGCATATCCAGAGGTTGTCTTTGGGAAATAGAAGCATGAGTGCTGCCAGCATTGCTGCAGAGGTTGAAGGGGTGGGGGTAGGGGGGTCAGCCTGTCAGTGCTGAGACCATACGCCGCACACTGCATCAAATCGGTCTACATGGCTGTCATCCCAGAAGGAAGCTTCTTCTAAAGATGATGCACAAGAAAGCCAGCTAACAGTTTGCTGAAGACAAGCAGACTAAGGACATGGATTACTGGAACCATGCCCTGTGGTCTGATGACACCAAGATAAACTTATTTCTTTCAGATGGTGTCAAATGTGTGTGGCGGCAACCAGGTGAGGAGTACAAAGACAAGTATATCTTGCCTACAGTCAAGCATGGTGGTGGGAGTGTCATGGTCTGGGGCTGCATGACTGCTGGGGAGCTACAGTTCATCGAGGGAACCATGAATGTCAACATGTACTGTGACATACTGAAGCAGCATGATCCCCCCCTTCGGAGACTGGGCTGCAGGGCAGTATTCCAACATGATAATGACCCCAAACACAGCTCCAAGACAACCACTGCCTTGCTAAAGAAGCTGAGGGTAAAGGTGGACTGGCCAAGCATGTCTCCAGACCTAAACCCAATTGAGAATCAGTGGGGCATCCTCAAATGGAAGGTGGAGGAGCACAAGGTCTCCAACATCCACCAGCTCTGTGATGTCATCATGGAGGAGTGGAAGAGTACCTGTAAGGCTCTGGTGAACTCCATGCCCAAGAGGAGTAAGGCAGTGCTGGAAAATAATGGTGGCCAAAATATTGACACTTTGGGCCCAATTTGGAAATTTTCACTTAGGGATGTTTTGACTTTTGTTGCCAGCGATTTAGACATGAATGGCTGTGTGTTGAGTTATTTTAGGTGACAGCAAATTTACACTGTTATACAAGCTGTACACTCACTACTTTACATTATAGCAAAGTGTACTTTATTCAGTGTTGTCACAAGACATGATAATAAAAATTTACAAAAATGTGAGGGGTGTACTCACTTTTGTGAGATACTGTATATAAAAAGGGCATGTTATGTACCCCTTCACCACCACCAAACAATACATTATGCAATTTATAAGAAAAAAAATGTATTACCCCAGCATAAATCCCCATGTTAGAGGCAGTCCCATCAGCAAGTGAGATAAAACAGCAGCACAGCAAGTCTCAATCGCACAGGGACCAAAAGAAAGCCGTACACACACTGCCTTGAGTTTCCTTAGAGCCTGAATACAAATAATTTAAAATAAATTAAAAACAATCTAAATCCAGTTTGTCAAGCGACATGTCAAAACAATTATAAACAGACAGCATGACAGAGCAGAGTAAGCCTCCTTTCACACTTGCATTGGTGTCTACTGCTCCTGCCTGAATAGCAATCCGCAGTTAATCGCTTTTCAGAGGACGGTGAAAGCAGGTTTGCAGGCTTTCTAGGGGCAAGATGCTGCTGCGATTTTTTTTTTTTAAATTGCTGAATGGTATTGTGAGACAAGCGTTTGGCTCGTGGTTGCAGCGCTTGCCTGATTCATTTACATGGGAGAGTTTGACAGGCATTTCTGTCTGTCAAACTCAGCATGTAATGTTGAAATTCATTTGGCATGCTCCACTTACTTACATGGGAGAGTTTGACCGGTGGTTCTGCCTATCAAACACAAGCATGTAATACAGGCTCTCCTCACTTAACGACCAGGTCGTTAAACGAGGAGTTACAAGTAATCAATATTTTAAGCATTCTTAACTACTGCACTTTACTTTTATTGTGAAAAAAAGGTCTACACACTAAACTCCAGCTCAGGAACATTGTTTTAATTTGCACAAGTACAGAACACAAACGAAAATTCTGTACTGTACAGTACAATGATGTACAGCACGTCGTTCGGGTGGGGAGAGCTGGTCTTAAGTCCAAGCGGTCGTTAAATAGGTAAGTCGTTAAACGAGGAGTATCTGTACTGAGATTGCCACACCACAGTAATGCATACCCATCCAAGGGCCATCAGGTCAGCTTATAGGTGGGCAGTTGGGAAAGGGGGGGGGGCGCGAGGGAAGGCCATAAAAACACAGATCAACCACCTGTTTCTGTTCTCCCCAACCCCGCAAGTGTAAAAGGAGCCTTAAAATGTCACCAAACCCACATCATAAAAAAAATATCAAATGTATTACATGCTGTTCATACTCTGTCACTATGAGATTCATTTTCTGTATTCTGAAAAAAACCTGGTTGATCTTGCTGCTCTCTATCTCCCCCTTCTGTCCATGTCCCCAATTCAGCTAGGGATTTTGCATCTGTGGTGGCAACTCTGCACATGCTCAGTTTTTAGTGAGTTTCTATGCTGAGTATTTCCTCCCCATCACATCTGAGCAGCCCATATGACTATAGAGTCACACATGTGGGTGTATACACAGTGGTAAATGACAGCCCACTCCCTCCCTCCTCCTCCATGCCCACTTACCAGCTAAACACAATGGGGGCGAGATATTACATGTAGACTAATGGAGGCTTCATCTCCCTATTATTCTAAGACACAGGCTGGAGGGCAACACCATGTTATTTCCACAAAATAAAGATTACATTTTAACCACTTCATATCTGGGCCTATTCTGGCACTTCGCTGCCATATGTATAAATTATCATTTTTTTTGCTAGAAATTACCCAGAACCCCCAAACATTATATATATGTTTTTTTTTAGCAGACACCCTAGTGAATAAAATTGTGGTCATTGCAACTTTTTATCTTGCACAGTATTTGCGCAGTAATTTTTCAAACGCTTTTTTTTTTGGAAAAAAAAAAGCAGTTTCATGCATTAAAAAGAAAACAAAACAGCAAAGTTAGCCCAATTTTTTTTGCATAATGTGAAAGAGGATGTTACGCCGAGTAAATAGATACCAAACATGTCACGCTTTGAAATTGCGCACACTCGTGGAATGGCACCAAACTTCGGTACTTAAAAATCCCCATAGGCGGCGTTTTAACATTTTTTAAAGGGTTCACGTTTAGAGTTGCAGAGATGGCCTGGTGCAATAATTATTGTCCTCTCTCTAACGTTTGTGGTGGTAACTCACATGTGTGGTTTGAACGTCGTTTACATATGCGGACACGACTTACTTATGTGTTCGCTTCTGCGTGCGAGCTTGCGGAGACGGGGGCGCTTTCATTTTTTTATTGTTTATTTTTTTTATTTTTACACTTTCCCTTTTAAAAAAAAAAAAAAAAAATCTTGATCACTTTTATTCCTATTACAAGGAATGTAAACATCCCTTGTAATAGGAATACTACAGGACAGGTACTCTTTATGAAGAGATGTGGGGTCTATAAGACCCCACACCTCTTCTCCAAGCTGGAAAGCATCAGATCAAAATAAAAAAAAAAATCAACGATTTGATGCTTTTTAGCCAGAAACCCGGCTTTATTTACTTTTGTCGGCCCAGACGTCACGCCCAGGCCTTCAAGAGCCATAGAGATGATCCCTCACATCTCTATGGCACTTCCTTACGGCCATGGCGTTCCCCTTCTCCGTCTCACCGATCGCTCAGGTGAGTCGGTAGAGGCACTGGATGGCGGTGGGAGGGGGAGTCCCCTCTCGCTGCCTGTAAGAACAATCAAGCGGCTGGGCAACCGCTATGATCGTTCTTACGGTGAAGGGAATCGCCGGCTGAAAACAATGATATTTCATTGATGCCTGTAGCTTCAGGCATCATTGAGATCTCAGCATACAAAGACAAGGACGTCTTTTGTCTATGGGCCCGGCGGGGAATGGTTAATGAATGCCAATTTAAAATAGTATATTGATAGTATTTATTTATTTTTACTCTGTATTCCAAAGGCTGTATTTTTATTTTGAACATGTGACCAGCAGCAGAGGACTAGAAGCTCCTTCTGGTTATATTTCCTGCAAACCGCAGGTTGGGAAAGATCTTGGTCATGTGAAAGCTTTATATTGGTTAGGAAAAAGGTACTTAGAGGTTTTTTTGTTTTTTTTTATTAAAAAAGGGATTTTATTAAAACTTACCTTAAAATCCTTTTCTCTGAGTTCACTGACAGACGCAGCCCTCTTAAACATGTGGGTTATATGCATATCCTACTAGGAGTTAACTAGGCAAAAAGAAAGAAAGCAAGTTGGCCCCTCCCAGGGGGCCGTCCTCTCTCTCCCATATAACCCTCCTGCTCTGCTCAGCATATCAGTTCGTAACAAGCCGTACAAACATAACGCAGAGGGGCGGGTGCTGCGTCTGTCAGTGAATTCAGAGAAAAGGATTTTACGGTAAGTTTTAATAAAATCCCTTTTTCTCTTACGTTCACTGACAGACGCAGCCCTCTTAGACATGTGGGGTTGTCCCAAAGCTGTGTCATAAAAGAGGGGTGGGTAAAAGACAACAACTGTACCCAACAGAAACCTCTCAGGAGGAGCCAGCCGCGCCTACACTGCCGCCTGTAAAACTTTACGGCCAAAAGCAGCATCCGAAGATGCTGACACATCAGCTTTATAAAACTTAGTAAAATGTGTGCACCGAGGCCCAAGTAGCCGCCCTGCACACCTGTGACACCGAAGCCTGGTGTCTGAAAGCCCAGGAAGTGCTAACAGCCCTGGTGGAATGAGCCGTGACTGGGAAAGGGGGTACCTTGCCCCGAACAGAATACGCATGAGTCACGGTCTGTCTGATCCAACGGGAAACAGTAGCCGACGAGGCCGCCAATCCTTTGCGCGGACCGTCTGTCAGTACAAACAACGCGTCAGACTTCCCGAAAAGAGTCTGTAGCCGCCAAGTACACCCGCAAAGCCCTCACGACATCCAATGAATGCAACTCAAATTCCTTAGGATGTGAAGGATGTGGACACAACGAAGGAAGAACAAAATATATCTTCATTAATGTGAAAAGAAGAAACCACCTTCGATAAAAACGAAGGAGACGGGCGCAAGACCGCCTTGTCCTTGTGAAGGACCAAGTAAGGAGACTTGCAGGACAACGCTGCCAACTCAGACACCCGCCTAGCGGATGTAATGGCCACCAAGAAAGCCACTTTCTGCGACAGCAATTGTAAGGGAATATCCCTGATCTTCTCATACGGTGGCTTCTGCAGCACAGAAAGCACCAAATTCAAATCTCACGGTGCCATAGGCGACCGTACCTGAGGAGCCACATGGCGCACACCTTGTACAAATGTACGAATCAACAAATGCGACGCCAAAGGTCACTAAAAAAGAATCGCCAGAGCCGAAATCTGACCCTTGAGAGTACTCAAGGCCAATTTTTTATCCAGGCCCTGCTGCAAAAAGGCCAGGACCCTGGACACAACGTAAGAGCGGGGGTTCCAACCCCCCGCCTCACACCAAGAAATATAGGCCTTCCAGGTGCGATGATAAATCTTGCGCGAAGTACACTTGCACGCTTTCAGCATGGTAGGAATCACGGAGTCATAGACACCCCTATTCCTCAGCACCTGGGACTCAATAGCCAAGCCGTCAAAGCCAGCGAGGGTAAAGCAGGGTGCAAGATGGGTCCCTGAGACAACAGATCTTTGCGCAGCGGAAGGCGCCAGGGAACATCTGCCACCATTCGCACCACATCGGCGTACCACAGACGCCGAGGCCAATCCGGAGCCACCAGGATAATCGGAATCCCCTCCGCTTCCACCCTGCGCAGTAGCCGCGGTAGAAGCTTGATGGGAGGATAGGCGTACAGAAGAAGATACCGACCCCAAAGCGCTACCAGCGCGTCTGTGGCGGCCGCCAAAGGGTCTCTCGCCCTGCACATGAAAGTTTTCACTTTGTGGTTGAACCGAGACGCCATGAGGTCCACATCCGGCGTGCCCAGCTTGTGGCAAATCTGGCTGAACACTTCTGGATGGAGGGACCATTCCCCCTGATCCGGCGTCTGGCGACTGAGGAAGCCTGCCAATTCTCTATGCCCAGAATGTAGATGGCGGAGATCGCCGGCACGTGAAGTTCTGCCCATTGCAGAATGAGAGCCACTTGATCGAAAGGCGAGATTCCTGCGCCGACCAGCGGCCCTGTGCAGACAATTGCCCCAGGACCCCCCTCCATAGGCTGGCGTCCGTCGTGACTATCGACCAATTCAGGGGAAGAAAAGACTTCCCCAACGTTAAGGCCGGGGCCCGAAGCCACCACGTCAACGACCCTCTGGTCTGAGAATCCAACCTGATTAACTGGTCCAGGGGCAGTGGTGACTTGTCCCACCGAGACAGAATCGCTCGCTGAAGGAGCCGAGTGTGACTCTGGGCGTAGGGGACCGCCTCGAAGGCTGAAACCATGAGCCCCAACACCCGCATACAAAACCGTAAGGAAGACCACCGGCGTGACAGCAGGGTTCGCACCGCTGCTTGCACTGTCAGCAACTTGGCCGGAGGTAGGAACACCTTTGCCTGCTCCGTGTCCAGAATCAGACCCAGATATTCCAGGCGACAGGACGGTGTCAATGTGTCGACTTCTGCAGATTGATCAGCCAGCCGAAGTCCTGTAACGAGGCCACAATCTCCTCCAGAGCCGAAGCTGACTCCGCTCTCAAGAGCAGGTCGTCGAGGTATGCTACCACCGCAATGCCCCTCTGCCTCAGTAGCGCCAGCACCGGGGCCACTAGCTTGGTGAACACCCGAGGAGCCGAGGCCAGACCGAAGGGAAGTGCCACGAATTGGTAGTGAAGATCTCCCATCGCAAAGCGCTGGTGCCCGAGACAAATGGGGACGTGGAGATACGCGTCCCTGATATCCAGGGACGCCATGAACTCCCCTTGGTGCAGGGCGACCACGACCGAACGGACGGATTCCATCCGAAATTTTCGCGCTCTCACAAAGTGGTTTAGCGCCTTTAGGTCTAAAACTGGCCTGACCCCCCCCCCCCCTTTTTTGGGGACACGAATAGGTTAGAGTAGAAACCGTGAAACCTCTCCATTTGAGGTACTGGCACGATCACCCCCTGGTCGGAGAGTGCCTGAACAGCCCTTAAGAGGGCCTCCCGACGCCCCTGAGGGAGTCTCAAGTTTGATGGGAATAACCTGTCTGGGGGTAGAGTGCGGAACTCTATCCTGTACCCGGAGGACACCACTTCCTACGGTCGGAAATGCGGGCAGTCCACCAGTCTGCGAACCCCAGAAGACGTCCCCCCACCCGATGGTCGGGTGGCTGCAACCCATCATGCAGAGGAGGGCTTGTCCTCTGTCTTTTCGTTCTTGCGCTGCCAGAGATGCTTCCCGGCCCCTGGGGCAGGCTTGCCGGGCCTCGACCCTTTGCCCGCTGCGCCAGGGGCACGAAAAAAACCTCTTCTGTCCCGAAGAGACAGGTCCCTGCTTGCGGCGGAACTCCTGCCGCCTGGGCTCCGGAAGGAAAGTACTCTTCCCCCCAGTGAAATCCTTGATGATTTCATCCAACTGTGGCCCAAAGAGGCGGCCACCCTGAAAGGGAAGATCCGCAAGCATTTTTAAGACGCGTGGTCACCCGACCACGAACGTAACCAGAGAATTCGTCTGATAATGACTGCAAAAACAGACATCTTTGACAACATGGGAAGCAGGTCCAGAGTTGCATCACACAGGTACCGAATACCCTGAAACAAATGGTCTGCCTTTTGTGAGGCTTCCAGCGTACTGCCGCAGTCCAAATCATTCTGCAGCTCTGCCATACATTCCGACAGATATCGCGCCGCCATGGCAGATGCCAGGGCCGGCCGCATGGCTGATCCTGCCAACAGGAAAAGTGCCTTGAACACTGCCTCCGTTCGCCTATCGGCTGGGTCCTTAAACGAGGGGGACCCTTCCAATGGAACGGTCGTTGCCTTGTTCAGGCGAGCCACCGGAGGGTCTACTGTGGGGGACGCCCACAAAACTATCCTCAAAGGGATAGCGTATAGCGAAGCGTTTAGGTAGGGCGAAGGAATACTGCGGATGCTGCCATTCCTGATAGACCAGGTGGTCAAAAAATGTATCATAAGTATAAGCCTTAGGCGACCTAGCAGACCCGCAAACATATGCGGACGCTTGCGACTCCCCTGCCTGGTCCAGACGCAAAGACGCATGGATATTAGAAATCAGTGCGGTCACCAGCGCTTTTTCGCGCGCAACTGAGGCCCCCTGGTCCTCTTCGTTGTCCGAGGGTACAAGCTCACCCTCTGAGAGTTCCACGGGGGTCCCTGTGACCCCCGAAGCCATTTCTGGTTCGGATTCGTCCCCTGAGGAACAAGGGGGAGGCGGGCGTTTTCTAGGGGCCCCCAGAGCGTTGCTCGGCCCCACCTGGGGAAGAAATTCCCCAAACACTGCCCTTAACTGTTCCAGGGACACCAGTGCCCCCAGCGCAGGCTGCGCTGCCGCTGACTCCTCCTCAGAAGGGCCTGCAGGATTATCTGCCATCGCACCACCGAAAATGAGAGTCAAAGTTAGCAAAAAAATGAACTGACACCCCCACAATGCAGCCCCACAGAACGCCAGGGAGACCCCAGGAGGACTGCACCCACCGCTACCACACCCCAGGGAAGGCCCAGCTATACTTGCTGTTTTGATGCCCACAGAGCTGCTCCCAGCAGGAGTGCATAAAAAGGACTGCCAGAAAGAAGCGCCGTCTGTAGTCAGCCATGCTGTCCCACATGAAGAGGGGAGCAAATGGTGGCAGCACGTTTTACACTGCTCCAGGGACATCCAATACGGCCGCCGAGATTATCCACAAGAGGCCAAAGCCTATGTGCAGGCCGCGACTACAGTAAAATGGCTGCCACTGGCACTAGAGGGAAACCCTTAGCAAAATGGCTGCGGCTATGGCAAAATGGCGGCGATCCGCCGCAAAATGGCGGCGGATCGCCGCATGGCGGTATAAAACGCACAGATGCGGTTTTTACACGGGGTGCGGAGCGGGGGGGGGGGGTGAAGACACCCAAGAGGACACTAGCCCAGTGACCACCCTCCACCGGTCAGCCAGAAAATTGCAAAAAGTACGCCCAGCACCCTCCGCACCCCTAGGGGGGGAAGAGGGGGTCACTCACCACTCAGACGGGCGTAGCGGGTAGCCACCCGGTCGCAGACCTTCCTCCCCTTCTGGAAAGGGATGCTGCAGGCCAAATCCCCTGGACAGGCACAGAGTCCGGTCACCGGGCGTAAGTGGGGGTCACCCACTGGCCGCCCGCACGGAACGGGCACGATGCGGCGGGTCCCGCCACAGCATAGGACTAGCTCGCATCGGTCGGCCATGCTGGGGATATTGCAAGATGCAAGTCATCCTCTATGCCCCAGCTGGCTTCTTGATAGCAGTCTTCATCAGATAGCTTGAAAAAAAAGAAAAAAGCGGTAGCAAAAAATATAAACCGCAGGTCCCATAAGGGAGCCAGGTCAACTCCTTGCACTAGGCATATTAAAACGGATATGCTGAGCAGAGCAGGGGGGTTATTTGGGAGAGAGAGAGGACTGCCCCCTGGGAGGGGCCAGCTTGCTTTCTTTCTTTTTGCCTAGTTAACTCCTAGTAGGATGTGCATATAACCCACATGTCTAAGAGGGCTGCGTCTGTCAGTGAACATAAGAGAAATAATTACAGTGCCATCATCCACAAACAGAAATAGAAGGGACAATGTAAATTTAACTGTGTGTTTAGTACCACATTGATGAATCAGCAGTGTGTACCTTGTGCTTTATTCTCCAATCAGCAAGCTGTATGCATGGAGACGACACTACCATTTTACTTAAAATGAATGCATAGCCGAAAAATTTTATTTTAGTCTTAGATGGAGTGTGAAAGTGCCAGAACTTATGTCAGCTTATTTTGATTTCTGTGTCCCTGCTTGGGAAGATTCATCCACTGTTTTTGTCCCGGAAGACTTGTTGTCACAGAGACAGAAAATGAATGGGAAATCCAAAATTGTACAGCTGTCACCAGAATAAGAGGTGAGGGTAAAATCTTCCAATGCAGGCGCTTGACAACTGTCCAACACAGTATTTTTTTCTTAGCTACATTCTGAGGGAGGGCAAGTGGTAAAGGGATGTCTCCCTAAGAGCAGAAAAACAGGACAAACTAAAAATGTTTTAGAAATCCTTTTACAAATAAGACAGTTCATATATGTGTCCTTTAACTGCATTGTTTTTGGTGTTTTATCAAATTATTGAAAATAACCAAATCTTACTTTAAAAAACAAATTTTTATTTAGGAAAAATAAAAAGAATTTACCTTTGGATCGAGCCCAAGTCCAGCGCGAGTCAATATGATGGCTAAAGCAATGTTCCTCAAAGCTGCAGACCATTTAAAGTTTATCTTGACTTGATCAGTGACAACAGGAATATTTCTTATAAGAAAACCAGCTAGTAACATTCCTGTAAAAGTATACACCAGAAAACAGAAGTCACATAAGCAGGTTGTCAGAGCACTGCTTAACAAACGATACTTGCCAAAAATGACAGCAATACGGGGTGTTTTCATCTTTTATTGTTCTTCAAAAAGTCAAGGATTGAGCTTGCTTACAGATTTTTAAACAAGGTGGGGGAAAAAAAAACACAAAGAATACCCTAAAAATCAATACAAAAATGCATAGAGCAAAGGTCAAAACATTGGGGGACATTTATCAATTCTGTGGCATAGCAACACAATGCTCAACAGAGGTAGTGAGACAGATTGTCTATAACAGTGGTTCTCAACTCAGGACCAACTAAGACTGCATTCACACCTGAGAAACACATTTTCAGGCATATTTGAAGCGTTTTGTAGCGTGACATGGAGCACTTGCAAACGCACGATGTCGCGCTAATACGCGCATTTGACGCTTGTCCATTGATTCTATATCAATAGAAAAGTGTCAGAAACGCCGGAATATGCCTGATTGCGCTTCAGGCGTTTTCAGGCTTTTGGCTTCAGGCGTTTTTGAGTGGAGATGTGGACCATCTCCATAGAGAAACAGATTTTTTTCCCTCCAGCATTTTGTAGCTACATGCTTCAGGCATATTTGAGCTACAAAACGCTCAGGTGTGAAAGGAGCCTAAAGCCCCGTACACACGGGACGAGGATCGCACGTACGATCGTGTCAAATCGTATGTTGGCTGTTGTATGTAGCATACTGACTGCACTACACGATCGTACGACCGCAGAAGAACGTTCAGGTGCATGTAATTAGCATCCAGCCATTTCTGACTTTGGAGCATGCGTGTTTTGCACAATACAACTTTGTTGTACCAACTGCTCTGTACACACGATACAACGGTCGTATGAGAGCTTGTTGGTACGACCAAGTTTTCTAGTCTGCACATACAACTCCCTTGTACGACCGTTGTATGTTCGACTGTTCAAATCGCGCATACGAACGATTGATATCACATACAACAGTCGTTAGTATGACCTGTTGTATGCGATCGTCGTCCCATGTGTACGGGGCTTAACAGGCCGAGTTTGCAAGATAATTGAAATACATCACAGGTGATATCATTTGCTGCTCAGTGATTGCAATATTCTAGTCTGCATCTCCCAAGAGAATACTCAAAATCTGGCCTGTTAGTGGGTCCTGAGGACAGGAGTTAAGAACCACTGGTCTACAAGGTTATAGTTTGAGCAGATGTGCTAAAGTAGCATGGCATCAGAATGAAAAAATGGAAGAGAAAAAAGACAAAACCTGCATAGTATACTTATGATGAATACTGCACCTGACTGTTTAGGTGAAAATCTGTCTCATGCTCAGTAGTAAAGCTGTAGCAGACCTTTTGCAAACTGTCACTATTGCAAAGACTTTGCTGATCTGAGAGGCAGCATGATTTGTGTCTAATTGTGTTGCCCTCTAGATTTAAGCCCAATGTGGGTGAAACATGTCAGAGGGGAATGACAGATGGGCAGGGATGTGAGCTGAAGCCTGCCTTTCACTTACTTTACACTGGACTTGAATACAGTGTTCAGCGCCACTTCCATGCTATAATTGTTTTGCTAGTTTGTTTGATAAATGTCCCCCAAGTGTTAAAGTGATTCAAAAAAAAAAAAAAGGGTACAGATTTTTTTTTATTCTTTTTTAAATAAACATGTTATACGTATCCGCTCTGTGCAATGCACAGAGCAGCCCCGATCCTCTTCTCTTTGGGTCCCCTGCAGGTGCTACCCACTCATCTCCCCTGCCTAGTGCCCCCAATAGCAACCCTCTTGCTATGGGGGCACTTGAGTAGGCTCACTCTGGAACCACGCTCCTGTGAATTGATTTGGTCCATTCACACACAAAGTGTGGCTCGGTCTTGCCCCCCCCCCCCCCATTCTCTCCTCATTGGCTCACTGGCTGTGATTGACAGCAAGAGGAGCCACTGGCTCCCACTGCTGTGTGAGCCTATGAGGAGCTCATGTGCACATCGCTGGATCAGGATGGGGCTCAGGTAAGTATTAGGGGGGCTGGAGGGAGAGCTGCAACCAGAAGGTTTTCTACCTTAATGCATAGAATGCAGTAAAGTAAAAAACCTTCTGCCTTTAGAACCACTTTAAGGTGGCCATAGATGGATTGAAATTCTGCTGGTTCAGCAGGGACCAGCCGAATTTTGATCCATGTTGGGCCACTGCTGCTCAATAGAAGTCGGTCTATCAATCAACTTCTGTTAAATGGACCTGTTGGGAAAAAAAGCTGCTCACTGATCTGTGTATTCTGACAGCAGACTAGTCCCCCCGCTGTCAGAATACAATAGTGCAATGGAGAGGATTCTCCTATCCACCTCGACTGTGTGGATGGGGGAATTCGCTTAATTTTTTTTCATTCAGCCCACTAGCTGTATGAAAAAAACTGAGCTGTGTATGGCCAGCATTACTCTGCATGTCGTTTGTCATAGCTGCAATGCTATATTTACCTTTTAGTTTCCTTGAAGATACCAGGGCTCTCTACCTTTGAAAAATGGCCCATAGGAAACAATTCTCCTTTCTGCAGTAGAAAATAGAAAGGGCATGACCTTGTGTATGCTATGGTCTAATCTTTCTGCAGGAGTTTTACACATACACACTTGAAAATCCACATATGCTTCTGTATTTATTCCACTGGACTTTGGTACATAGCACATACCAGTCCTTTATCAGACAACAGCCAGAACTAGTTGACTATGGAGGCATAAATGAAACAGAACAAAAGCTTATCATTTCACATGGTGAAGAAGGGGGATGGGGTTATCAGCTTACTGGTGAGAAAGGAGGTGGTGGGGTTAAATGGTTGGGGGTGTAAGCATGGTTGGGGGGACAAAAGTAAAGGTCGTTTGTGGCTGGGAAGGAGGGACGTACAGCAAGGACAGGGGAGAGGAGCAGCCACTTTAGTACCAGTTAGGACAGTGGTTCTCAACTCCTGTCCTCAGGACCCACTAACAGGCCGGGTTTGCAAGATAACTGAAATACATCACAGGTAATACTCAAAATCTGGCCTGTTAGTGGGTCCTGGGGACAGGAGTTGAGAACCACTGAGTTAGGAGGAGAGAAGAGACAGATGATTATGTTCCACTAGGAGAGGATATGGAGGAGGACCCAAACATGAACTTGAAGGAAAAGATAGCAGATTGTAGAGGATGAAGCAAAGGTGATGTATAAATTGTCATTTCTTCATCCTGTTATATAGGACTTTTCCTAATATGTGAAATAGTGGTGCAGCAGTTTCCATCAACCATGATGCTCCCCTTACAAACGGTGGGGTTTAGTAAGAAGGGACAGTATATGTAAAGGATTGGCTTCTAACAAAAAACAAAACAAAAAACACATTTATACTGACCTAGATAGATGTAACATCAATCCGATGCTGCACTGTCCCACGCCAACTCAAAGACTGAAAGTGATCAAAGACCACTGATCACTCAATTCTGGGCCTTCAGTGAGCAGAGAGCCTGTGGCTGTCAATCACCGGTACTCTGCCCTGCCCCCCCAGCACTCACTGAAGCACAGGGCCATGGAGGGGGTGGAAGTGGCTGGCTCAGGCTCTCAGTGGCTTGCCAAGAGGCTGCTCCAGCTTCCAGTCGAGGCATCTAGGTGCATCCTGACTGTAAAGTCAGGATCTTTCCTGACCCTTACTCAGCTGAGTGATGTCAGCTGACAGCAGACTTTAGCCCACTGTCGTCTGAAAACAGTATAACAGTAAGAAAGAAGGGGCTAAGAAGTATACATAAAAAACGTAAAGATGCATCAAACAAGCCTGTCATTATCAACATATTGGTAAAACAATTCTAATCATAAATCACCAGAAAAGAAGCTGATGCAAAATACTAAATCTCCAATTAACATAAAGAAATGGTGTTTAAACAAAGATAGTAATTTAATTAGAACTGTATTCAATTTCTGTGCGATTATAACCGCTTCAGCTAGAATAAGACATTTTTCACATACCAAGTAATGGAGGTAATGGCGGTAGGTTGGATATCCTGATCAAACCGACCAGTTTCCCACCGATTACAGCGCACAAGAGCAGAGCGAGAATACCAAAAAGATTTCCTCCAGGCAGGCATTCAGAACCGGTTATAGACCAGACCACTCCCCAAATTAATGCCACCATCATAACTGTGGAATGACAATAAGTAAACAAGGTCACCAATAATAACAAAAATTTCAATGTGTCATCTCATAAGGAATATAAGCTTTTATTTTACCATTTGTAACTGCAACAGCAAGTAATCCTTGGGGAGGACAAGAGCAAAACTTCTTTATTTGTATGCAGGTATTCTGTCTGCTTTTGATCTCCAGGTGTTGATGGCTGTCACTGTTTAACAACTCATTTTCATCATTTTGGACTTTTCCAAGTACTGCTATAGGCATATCCAAAGGCCCCCCCTAGAGGAAAAGGGCACAAAGTACAAAATAACTTTACATTTAACCAATATCGTACTGCCACTACACAAATTAAGAAGTTCAGCTGTGCTTTACAGAACACCAAAGCCATTAACATCAGTCCTTATATTTGAATACGTTCATAATCTAATGTCACTACTGAACTCTTGCAGACAGATATATTTTTTGGGTGGAAGTCAATTTACGGGCAGGAGTGTTTTTGCGTTGTAGATTTGTCACACCTATGAAATGGAAGACAACGAAATGAAAGGTAACCTGTACTATGAGAAGAAATGTTAACTTCCTTCTGAATATGCTATTTGCCTGGCTGTCCGTGGTTTCATTAGACCAAGTTACAAAGTCACATAGTTATCCTGTCTTGCTGTGTCTCAAGTCCTATTTCATAAAAGCCATGGTTTCAATACACTACATTGACAATGGCCAAAAAAACTGAAAATGCTGTATGCAGTTTCGAATAAATGGCTCCAGAATATTAGGCTATATTTGCACGATATAGCAGGTGGTCTGTGTGTGAAATTGCCCGTATAGGAATGGTTTTGAATATCCCTTTCAGCATTACAAGACCATTCGACTGATCTTAGGAAAGCCCAGCAGACAGTGAGCAGGGCAGGATTAAACTGCACGGTGGTATTTTGACAAGTGAAGCTGCTAATTGTCAGCTGTGGATTTCATCATCCCTTTTACTAGAAGTTGTATCTATCTATCTATCTATCTATCTATTCCTGAAACCTGTAGTGCACTGGAAATAGTGCACTTTAAGAGAGAGTGTGCTTCTTTTTTTATAATAAATTATTGTTTCATACGGAAAGCACTATGATTTGTCCTATTATATTTTGGGCATACTTGGTGATATACTGAATAAAATCAGGAGGATAATTCTGAGTTTACGAGAGCGAAACGGACACTCCCCATTATGGGAAAAAACACAGTTTGACCAAAATATTGACTGGGTCAACACCCTAAGGTGAGAGGCTAGCGGTGGTGGTTGTCACTAGTGGTGATATAATCAAGGTATTCCTGTCCTTTCCCCATGGAGTCCGGTGATTTTCTACCTGTTGGGAGTATTACTATCAAGGACTTGCCCATAGCATTCTGACAAACCGTTTTTTAATCTCTTATTTCTGATTACTGTCAATATATAGATTTTTTTCCCCAGTACTGTATATATTCATTCAGTTGATTACATGACCATTGAATAGTGATTATGTGCTGATGATTAATATTTACATGTGGTGTAGCGCGATATCTATTTTTTAGTATTGTTTGAATAGCTCTGCTCGCTGTTCTGAAATAGGGAATACCGGTAATTATCTTATTTATGGGATATGTGATGGAATAAGATGTGAATACATTCTGTTTTAAGATAGAGAGGTCAGTAATGGCAGCCCACCTATTTCTAAGTACGTTTCCTTGAAAGTTGATACACCATGAATGTTGGAAATGCATCAAAAGAGAACAATGTTCTAACTGTTGCGGTTCTGCAAACTGTAGATAGCATTCAGCGTTTTCATTTGCTTTGAGATAGACGCTTACTAGTGAAGAACTGAATGAAAGAACGGGCACTCCTTTGTTTGAAAATCAAGCAAACATTTGGAAACAGTGATAATGTGCCAATCTACTTTTACTGTATACCATGGAGGTTCCACTCACACCTCAACTGGCTCTCAGGCGCTGCACGCAAATATAACAGCAAGCCTACCCCCCGTCCCATTACAATACCATTATTATTTAATTTAAATGACCCACTTGTTTCTAAAGCTGGCTATAGATAGTTTGAATCATGGCCGGTTCAGCAGGGACTGGCCAAGATTCTAACAATGTATAATATGGGCAGGCCGATTGTACAACCAGCATGTCGGTTTTTCATGTGATTATTGCCAGCAGCTATAGCCGCTAGCAATAGTCACTGTGTTCTCCTGGACGTGACGGCTCCCCTGCTGGGGGAACACAATGGCTCTCACAGAGGGGATTCCCCCACTGTCTGTAATCGAGTGATTTTCTTGATTGCAGGAAAGAGAAAAAAAAAAATCGCACCGTTTATGGCCACTTTACAGCTTTCTATGACTTCTGTGGCAATATCTCTGTCCCCAGGTTTATTTTGAGGTTTGTTTCTACACATAAAATATCATCAGTGTACCAACAGCAGTGGCAGCCACACCAACAGAAGTAATGTGGTGGCATATGGTAAGAAAGTTTTCAGTTCCTTAAAATGGATACAGTTCTTTGGGGAAGAGATTGCCAATGAAAATAAAAACAGACATGAATTTTTAGTACACAAAAGTATATATTTATCATGAATATGTATACAACACTGGAGGCTGAGCATATATAACTTTTGCTTAGCCTTATACCAAGTTACCTACCCATAAAGGAAGCTTGCACTTCTCACCTCTCCTTTTAAAATGCTTGGTGGTCATACAAACCAAGTAACTTTAATTGCCCAAGTTAGACCAGAAACAAATGAAAGGATAGGCCAGGCCAATTCAGAAGGGGGGGTCAGCATTTTTCATTAGCATCGTACACCTATTAAAACGTATTACATTGGCAATAGCTGTACTAAGTTTTTACCTAGAGGTGCCTGTCTATAGGCTTACATGCTTGCTCCAACAGCCCCATTATTGTCATTTGTATAGGAAGAGGGTGTGGGATGTAGGCAGGGTGCAGAAGTCCATTCAGGTTTTCAGTGTCAATAGGCGTATGTTAACCACAACCTAACCCTCAAGTGTAACCCTGAACTTCAAGCTATTCCTAAACTTCAACCTCACTTTAAAACCAAGAACTGGAAATTACAAATCAAACAGAAAAAACAATAGGTTTATCAGTGGTTTACTTTTCTATAAAAAACAAAAACAAAACAAAAAAAAACCACAACAATCTTCATTTCCAGGATTACCTTGGCTATGTGGTTTGTGACACTGGATTCCATATTGGCATCCACAGCACTCTCAAACGTGTCACCTTGCTCCGCACAGCCTCTCTCTTTGCAGAATTCGCTCTCCTCCATTCTGGAAAACCTAAAAGGAAAGCAAGCAAAAGGGGGGTGGTAAGTGTTATTTAATTTTTTTTTTTAATTAGAACCCATTCACACTGCTCTGCAGCACAAAATGCTGCTGCCCATAGAGCATTTTGGGCTGCAGAACCGTGTGGCAGGGGGTGGTGTGACATGTGTAGTATCGAATCACACAGCTCCATTTTTTTGACTGAACCTTATTTCACCACTTACTCTCCGGAAGATTTACCCTCCTTATTGACCAGGCCGTTTTTTGCCATATGGCACTGTGTTACTTTAACTGACAATTGCACAGTAATGTAACGCTGTACCCAAATAAAATTTGTGTAATTTTTTCCCCACAAATAGAGCTTTCTTTTGGTGGCATTTAAGCACCACTGCGGTTTTTATTCTTTGCGCTATAAACAAACTTGCTTTGATGAAGGCTTCGTAGCCGAAACACATCAGCATATAGCCTGTACCCGTGTACCCAGGTAACAAATAAAGTACTTTTATTCAAGAGCATCTGAGTTGCCAGCCTTCCTGTTCAATAAACAAAAAAAGACCGACAATTTTTTGCTAAAAAAACATATATCTAATGAAAAAAAAAAAATTTGAATTTCTTCATAAATTTAGGCCAACATGTATCCTGCTACATATTTATGGTAAAAAAAAATCCCATAAGCGTATATTGATTGGTTTGTGCAAAGGTTATAGTGTCTACAAACTATGGGATATATCCTGGAGAAGTGAGCAGTGACTTATAGCGGGCTGTGATATTGTGGTAAACGTAAACTAACAATTTGTGGGAACCAGTGACACGAATACAGTGACCAGTGCTAAAAACATGCACCGTCACTGTACTAATGACACTGTCTGGGAAGGGGTTAACATCCAGGGCGATCAAAGGGTTAACTGTGTGCCTAACCAGTTTTTTTGTGTAAATTGTGTGCTTCTTTTACTAAGGGAAGTGATGGATTTTATTCCCTGCTTTGCAAGGACACAAAATCCATCACTTTCTCCCTGTCAGAACAGAGCTCTGTTCTGGGTCTCTGCCTGATGATCGATGGTGGATATTAATTGCCCGGCAACCGCAGATCGGTTTCTGTTGTGAGTAATCACATCAGAAGTGGTCTGCCGGTGGCGCGTGCCCCTAGGCAGAAGTGCAGAATCACGTATATAAAGTATACACATGATTCTACACAGAACAACCACACTGTAGCAGTACATCTGGTATGGGGCAGCCAGGAAGTGGTTGAAGTGTACAAAGTAGAGCAATGTGTATCTCCTAGTACTTGGAACTTTAACGGCAAAGGCAAATTATATGTACAATCCAAATTTTATTCAATATACAGACAAGAAAAATAAAAAAAGGGTGCATACATCACCATTTAGAGACATAACAATAACATATTAACCACTTCAATACCAGGCACTTACCCTCCTCCCCGCCCAGACCAATTTTCAGCTTTCCGTGCTGTCGCATTTTGAATGACAATTGCGCGGTCATGCGACGCTGTATCCAAACAAAATTTTCGCTTTCGTTCATTGACGGACGCAGCAACTCTTCATTACGCCTGGGGTTAGGCTACCTTTCACTAGGAGTGGACTAGGCAGAACTTCAGTTCAGCTAAACGCAGACACAGCCCCTCCCAGGGGGCGGTCCTCCCTGATATAACCCCCCACCGGTCAGCTCAGCCTCCAGTCTTTTTCTGCCTAGTGCAAGGAGTAGGACCGGGCCCCATGCTGGGACCCGTGGGTCCACAGTTTTTCTCTTTCTTCTGATGAAGACTGCAATCAAGCAGCCGGCTGGGTGACAGGCTGGATAATACAGATCCCCCTGTAGGAATGGACAGGGAGGCAGGTCTGTCTTGGGTGGGTTACCCGCTCCGCCCGTCTGGATGGGTAAGTACTCCCCCCCCGTCCCTGGCCAGGGCGGTTGTTTTTTTCTTTCCCAGGCCCCTCCTGGGGGCCGGTTTCGCCGCTGGGGGGGCCTTGGGTGTTCCTATTCCCTCCCTGCCGCCGCTTCGGCGGCCGCTTGTGTGGTGGTCGGCGCCATTTTTCGTTGGCCCGGCCGCCATTTTCCCAGAGCCAGCCGCATGTTGTATACGGCCGCCATTTTGCGGGAGTCGCCCACTCAGTTTGGCCTCTAGTGTGCACGGCGGCCATTTTTGGTTGGTCGGCCGTGCATTAAAGGCTATGACTGGAGGGTGGGCGGTCCTGGAGCGCTTCCTGGTCTAAGCAGACATGTGGAGACGCTGGGACGGCAGCAGCAGCAGCAACGCTTTTTAAGTGGTTGGTAAGGCGGACTCAGCAGCTTGAGCAGCGCTTCTCCTGGGGCAGGGTGTGAGCTACGGTCGGTCCTCCTGGGTGTAACTGCAGGGGTCCCTGTCCGGTGTGCCTGGGGTGGGGGGCGCCTACCTCCGATGCTTAGACCCCTCTTGGGTGATGTGGGTGTCCGGTGTGGGTAGCTCAATGGCGGCTGAAGCCAGCACTTCGGCGGTGGGGACCTCCGCTGGGGCTGAGGTTGTGCTGGGACCTGTGGTTCATCTGGCTACACTGACTCAGGTCCTGGAGTCCTTTATTTCCCGGCAGAGTTGGGCCGTGACCGCAGAACGGACAGGAGACGGCCGCCTCCTCCTTCCCCTTCATCTGGGGGGGGGGATTCGGACCCTGAGGGGGGGTCCACCAGGACGGGGACCCCCCTCGAGTTGTCAGATGGGGAGCTCCAGGATTCCTCTGATGGGGAAGAAGATCTTTCAGGGCACACTGTTGCACATGAAAGGGCTTTGGTGGGCTCCTTAATCTCAGCTGTCCGGGAGACACTGAAGCTGGGGACAGCAGGGGACTCGCAAGAGTCGGCTGTGGTCTTTGGATCGCATAGGCCGGTTCGCACCCCTAAGGTGTTCCCCTATGTACCCTTCTTTGATCAGTTTGTGTACAAAGAGTGGCATCGGCCGCAGAGCTCTCTGCCTCTACCAAGACGGTTTGCTTTACGTTATTCTTTTGAGGACAGTATGTTACAGAACTGGGTCTCTCCCAAGGTAGACCCCCCAGTGTCCCGCCTGAGCAAGGCGACCACTATGCCGGTGGAGGGCACGCCGTCTTTTAAGGGTCCGGCTGACAGGAGGGCCGAGGCAGTTGCCAAGGCCATGTTTGTCTTGGCTGGGTCGGCCATGCGGCCGGTGCTTGCATCAGCACTTGTGGCGCAAGCTCTGACGGAATGGGCTGTGGTGTAGCAGCATGGTTTGTGCGAGGCGCATGTCCCGCCTGAAACCGTGGAGCTGGCTGAACAGCTCACCCAGGGGCTCAGGTATCTTTGTGATGCAGCCCTGGACATAGCTCCCATACTATCAAAACTGTCCGCCTTCACAGTAGTGATCAGGCGTGTACTCTGGTTGAAGTTCTGGTCTGGGGACCAGGCGTCAAAAAAGGCGCTTACTGACTTGCCCTTTCAGGGAGGGCGCCTCTTCAGAGCTTCTCTGGATGAGATCATTAAGGATCTCACAGGTGGGAAGAGTACCTTTCTCCCCGAGCCTAGGAGGGGTAAGGAACCTCGTTGCAGGCCGGGCCCCTCGTTTTCTGCGCCCCCCCGTTTGGCGGGCAAGGTTGCTAAGCCCTCCAAGGCAGCTGCAGGAGGTCAGAAGCGACCATGGCAGCATAAGCAAGAGAAGTCGGACGAGAAGCCCTCCTCCACATGATGGGTTGCCCCCGCCCGTGTGGGGGGTCGCCTGCTTGAGTTTGCAGGCCTCGGCCCCCCGGGTTTTCACCAAACTCCTGGCCCCGGTGTTGGCTCTATTGTGACAGAGGGGCATTGCAGTTCTGGCATATCTGGACGACTTGCTTCTGCGAGCAGAGTCAGCCTCTGCTCTCAGCAACAACATAGCCATAACACTGCACACCTTACAGGGGTTTGGATGGGTGATCAATCAGCCGAAGTCGGTGTTGACTCCGTCACACCGCCTGGAGTACCTAGGTTTAACCCTGGACTCGGTCAGGGCGAAGGTTTTTCTCCCCTCAGGAAAACTGCAGTTGCTGCAGCAGGCAGTGAGGTCTCTTCTGTCAGAGAAGTGGTCCTCTCTGAGGTTTTGCATGCGGGTCCTGGGGCTCATGGTGTCCACCTTCGAGGCGGTTCCGTATGCCCAGAGTCATACCCGGTCCCTGCAGTGCTTGATTCTGCTGAGGCGGGACAAATCTCCTCTGTCCCTGGATCGCCTTGTCAAACTGGACCGCGTGGCCAGGTCCTCTCTGATTTGGTGGTTAAGGGCCTCGGCCATAAGGGAAGGGAAATCCTTCCTCCCCGTGATGTAGTCCATAGTGACCACAGATGCCAGTCAAAGCGGCTTGGGGGGGGGGGGGGGGGG
>BLSH010257597.1:46680-59946 GCA_018402905.1 Glandirana rugosa | reverse complement strand
GCTGAGGGCGATGACAGCGTCCCAGGGTAAATAAACGCCGATTGCAATTTTTTTTTATCGTAAATATGAGGAATTATATAAATCGGCCAAAAACGGTGAAAAAAAATGTTTTATATTTTTTTTTGGATTTGAATTTTAGCAAAAAGTAAGAAATTTGGGTTTTTTTGCAAAATGGTCGCTCTTCTTTTGTTTATAGCGGCGATAAGAAATGACGCAGAGGCGATCAAATACCACCAAAAGAAAGCTCTATTTGTGGGAAAAAAAGGACGCAAATTTTGTTTGGGTACAACGTCGCACGACCGCGCAATTGTCAGTCAAAGCGACGCAGCGCCGAATCGCAAAAAGTGCTCTGGTCCTAAAGCTGCAAAACCTTCCGGTTGGTAAGTGGTTAAACATGGTGGGGATCACTGACTCAGAGACCCCCCCTGTCCCTCAGTACCTGGGACTCAATAGCCATCAAAGCCAGAGAGGGTAAAGCAGGGTGCAAGATGGGACCCTGCGACAGTAGCGGGAGTCGCCAGGGAACGTCTGTTACCATCCGCACCACGTCGGCGTACCAAGGGCGCCGAGGCCAATCCGGGGCCACCAGGATTGTCGGGATTCCCTCCACTTCTATCCTGCGCAGCAACCGCGGTAGAAGCGTGAGAGGAGGGAAGGTATACAGCAGCCTGTACCGGGACCATGGGGCCACCGGGGCATCCGTGGCCACCCCAAATGGATCCTTTGACCTGCACATGAAGGTCTTCGCCTTGTGATGGAAACTGGACGCCAGGAGATCCACATCTGACGTGCCCACCTTTCGCAAATCTGGCGAAACACCCCTGGATGCCGGGACCATGCTCCCTGGTCCAGCGTTTGGCGACTGAAAAAGTCCGCCTTCCAATTTTTTAATCCCGGAATGTAGATGGCGGAGAATTGCTGGCACGTGAAGCTCAGTCCACCTTAGAATGTGGGCTGCCTCTGCTGTGCTTCTTGTTCCGCCTTGATGGTTCACGTACGCCAGCGCCGTGGGGTTGTCCGACTGAACCCGAACCGGGAGGCTGCGCAGCCTCGCTGACCAGCGGGAGAGAAAGTAGATCAATGCCAAGGCCGGCCTCATGACTGCCCCCGCCACCAGAAAAAGTGCCTTGGACACTGCTTCCATCCGCCTATCGGCCAGGTCCCTAAAGAGGTGGACCCCTCCAAGGGGATAGTAGTTGCCTTATTTAGGCAGGCCACCGCAGGGGAAACCCATTTCTGTAACAGGCTATCTTCAAGAGGGTAGCGAACAGAAAAAACGTTTTGGGCAGAGCAAAGGAATTTAGCGGACTCTGCCATTCCTTGTAGACGCACTGGTCAAAGTACTGGAGATGGGGGAACAACTTGGGAGCACGGGAGGGCCTCTTGGACCCAAACGTGTAGGCAGACACTTGAGACTCTCCAGCCTGGTCCATACGGACGGCCGTGACCAGGGAGCCCACCAGCACCCTTTTGCGCGCCAATGAGGCCCCTGGTCTTCTTCACCATCCACGAGCTCCAGCTCCCCGTCCGAAAGCTCCACGGGGGTCCCTGTACCCCAGAGCCCCCTTCCGGCTCCGAGCCCTCCTCCGAAGATTGAGGAGGAGGTGGACGCTTCTTGGGGCCCCCCCTGCTCAGTACCCCCCCGACGAAAAACTCTTCTAAAATTGAAGTTCAGTGATCCAGGGGAACCAGCGGTCCCAGCGCAGCTTGGGCCTCAGCGGACCCCTCCTGAGAGTCAGCTGCTGGTTCAGACGCCATTACGGCACTTATTTGGCCTACCAGCCATGCTGCCCCCACAGAGCACCCCCCCCCCACAGAGTCTGACCAGGAATGCCCTGGAGGACCCAGCACCCAGCTCCTGCACCCAAGGAGAGGATCAGCAATACCTGCGATACTGCCCTCCTTCAGCAGCAGACCGACTGCTCTGCCCACCAACGCCACTGCTAAGCTGCTGATACTGCTGCTGCCATCTTCCAGCGACGATCAGAAAGAGGAAGAATGGCGCCCATACATGTGTTTTTCCCTTCCCAGGGACCAACCAAAAATGGCAGCTGAGCAGCCGCAAGAGGCCAAAGTACTTGCAGAACGGCCGCGCCCACGGCAAAATGGCCGCCAGCCACGGCCACGACAAAATGGCGGTCGTAGCTGCCAAAATTGAGAAAGGTAGCAGGACCAGGGATCACCAACCTGTACCCCCCAACCGGAATGGGCACCGCTAGCCACTCCCCTTCCGCACCCCGGGGGGGGGGTGTCACTCACCCATCCTGATGTGGCGTAGCGGGTAGCCACCCAGGCAGACCTTCCTCCCTCAGGAGGGGAGCGATGCTGCTGGCCATGCGACCCCTGGAGCGAGCAGCAGCCCGTCACTGAGTACGCAGGTGGGACGTTTAAACACACCGGCCACCTCCGCACGATGCGGCGGACCCCGCCATAGCTAAGGGTGGCTCGCAGGACAAATGATATCCGTGTGTTCCCCAGGCGGCTACTTGATTGCAGTCTTCAACAGAAGTCTTGCGCAAAAAGAAAAAAATAGAAAGAAAACCAGGTCTAACTCCTTGCACTAGGCAGAAGAAAAGGGCTGAGGGGTTATATGCTGAGTGAGGACGGCCCCCTGGGAGGGGCCAGCTTTGCTTTTTCTGAACTTTCGTACTGCCTAGTCTACTCCTAGTAAAAGGTGCATAAACCCACGTGTCATGAATAGAGGCTGCGTCTGTCAATGAACGTAAGAGAAAGTCTCTATCACCAGGATGCGGAATGGTAGGGGGATGCGCACGGGCCCTTAGTGCACATGCACAGGCGTCTTTTTATGGCAGTGAGCTCAAACAAATGGGACACCGCCATTTCCTGGTGCATGGACCATTGAGGCACACACTCCCCGGCTGTTTCCTAGGGTGAGTGGGCGAATTTTCTGCCCTTCGGGCAGACTTAATCATTAGCAGCTATTTTGTATCTGTGCTCAGTCTGGGGTGGGGGTTAGGTTTGCTCCCCTTGGTGAGAGAGAGAGAGACTTTATGATGTGTTTGATTTGGCGATGTTGAATGGAAAAAGATGTGAAAAAAAGACCACCTGGGATCCTTTTTTTCTATTATTAATAGTATGGGGATTGGTTTGAAATAATTGGGCCCTATCCAATTGACGTACTCTGGAGATTTCAACGTCCAAATTGGTAGGTAGTCTTTGAACACATCGTTCACGAAATGCTGGAACGTAGCTGGGGCATTACACAGTCCAAAAGGCATCACTAAATATTCGAAATGTCCAAACCGGGTGCGGAAGGCGGTCTTCCATTCATCGCCCTCCCGGATTCGGACCAGGTTATAAGCCCCTCGGAGGTCCAGCTTGGTGAATACTGTGGCCGATCCAAGTCTCTGAAAAAGCTCCGGGACCAGGGGCAGGGGGTAACTGTTTTTGACCGTTATCTTGTTCAGATCCCGATAGTCTATACAGGGTCTCAGGGTGTGGTCCTTCTCAACGTAGAATATTCCTGCTCCTGCTGGGGACGTAGAGGGCAGAATAAAGCCCTTTTTCAGATTCTCATCAATGTAGGCCTTGAGAGCCACTAGCTCCAATTCGGTCAGAGGGAAGATCCTTCCAAAGGGAACCTCGGCTCCAGGAAGGAGCTCAATAGGACAGTCATATGCCCTATGGGGTGGCAGTTGTTCAGCCCCCTTCTTGCTGAATACGTCTAGAAAGGCGTGGTAGGCTGGAGGGACCGATAAGCAGGTTTCCGGATCGGGGTCCTTATCCAGACTGAGCAGAGAAGAGTTAGGCACCTCGGTTCCCGGGAAGCAGTGCTGGCAGCAGTAGGATGACAAGAATTGGGTCTCGCCGGTAGTCCAGTTGATACTGGGACTGTGGGCCTGCAGCCAGGGTAGTCCAAGGATTACCGGAAAAAGCGGAGATGCAATGACATCCAAAAGCAGGAGTTCCCGATGCCCGCCAGGGGTAGAGGTAGGTATGGGTAGAGTTTCCTGCGTGACGAAACCTGACTTAATAGGCGTGCCGTCCGCCAGGCGTATGACCATCCCATGGGATTTGGGTCGCAGCGGGATCAGATGTTGAGCTGCAAAAGTCTGATCAATGAATCCGCTGCAGGCACCAGAGTCGATGGCGGTCACTAGGATGCTCCTGTCGGGAAGCTGCAGGGAGAGCGGAAGGGTGAGGTAAGAGGAGGTGTTTGGGGTGGCTGATGCGGTGCCACAGAAAACCAATGGGCGCTGGCCACCCTTGGCAGGGCACATCCGCACTATATGACCGGGCTCCCCGCAATACAGACATAGGCGGCCACTGAGCCGGCGTTGCCTTTCTTCTATTGAAAGAGACGGCCGGTGACGACCCTGCTGCACGGATTTAATCTGAGCGGATGTCATCGACTTCTCGGCCAGGCGCTCTCTGAGTCTATCCGGATAGACAGGTCAATTAGGGCATTCAGGGTGTGAGGTACCCCCACACGGGCCAGTTCATCTTGTAGAGGGTCGGAGAGGCCCAACCGGAACCGGTAACAGAGCGCTGCCTCGTTCCAGGCGGTGTCAGCGCTCCAGCGCCTGAACTCCGTTACATAGTCCTCTGCCACACGGTGGCCTTGTCAAAGCGCATGGAGGGCTGCCTCAGCAGTGGCGGTCTGATGAGGATCCTCATATAGTACAGCCATAGCCTGAAAAGAACAGGGTCAGGCTGCTCACCTCCAGGGCCTTTTGTTCTCATAGGCGGTGTGCCCAGGACTGAGGGTCTGATGAGGATCCTCATATAGTACGGCCATAGCCTGAAAGAACAGGGTCAGGCTGCTCACCTCCAGGGCCTTTTGTTCTCATAGGCGGTGTGCCCAGGACTGGGGGTCCCCCCGTAACAGGGACATCACTAACCCCACCTTTGTAGTCTCTAGAGCGAAGGTGCGGGGCTGCAGTGCAAGGTAGAGTTCACATGCATTGCGAAATGACCGGAACTTGGTGCTGTCGCCCGAAATCCGCTCTGGCCAGGGAACCTTAGGTTCTGGCGGACAAACCGCCAAGGTACAGTCCATTGGTAGGCTACTTCCAGGAGCCCGGGCTCCAGAGAACTCATGCACCCGTTCCTCCAGTCAGGTATAGTCATCCTGCAGGGTCGTCACGGCCCGGGTCAGGCCAGCCAGATGCAGACAGAGATCGTCCAAGGGCGAGGCCTCCTGCGCGGACTCAGGCATGGCTGTCTGATACTGTCACGTACCTGGTGGATGAGTCTGGCTTATGCAGGAGTAACCTCTCTTGCGACCCTGATTCGTGAACCCCTGGCACAGCAGACAGGAGGCTCAGGAGTGAGGATGGCACGAGGGTTGAGATGGTCACCGGTGACAACTGAAGAGGTGCTTCCAGTCTCGTGCTGGTTGAATAGAGTGGTGGTACAGGTCGGGTCGGTAGCTAGCTGGCGGTGCAGTACAGAGGAAGCAGGCAGAAGAATGGTCGAGCACAGGCAGAGTTCGTCAACGGGCTGGCAGCAAAGGTACAAGGGAGCAGGCAGGAGAGTGGTCGTGGGTAGCCGAGGTCAGTGCAGGCGGAGATCAAGCAGGTTCGGGACAAGCCGGGTCACAGGAACAGGAAGCTCTGGAACACACACACCAAACGCTGTAGATCAGACAGCAGAGTCTGTGTGCTGCTAAGCTGTTTAAATAAGGCAGCTTGGCTCTAATCAATGAAATCACCCTGCACAATTGTTAACCCTTAGTGACCCCTGCTCTGGCTAGCAGATCCATGACACGCGTGCATAGGTGCAGAAAGTCCACTTTAGCCACAGATTCTCTTCCTAACAATTAGATAGAAGCAGGATAGGTTTCTTTAACCACTTCCCGACCGCCGTATGCAGAATGATGGCCGGGAAGTGGCTGAGTTATCCTGACTGGACGTCCTCAGGATAACAAGCCGCCGCGCGCCCGGGGGGGCGCGCATCGCGGCGATCGGTGGTGTGGGGGGGGGGGGTCAGTCTGACCCCCCGCAATGCCGATCTCGGTAAAGTGCTTAGATCCGAAGCACTTTACCATGTGACCAGCCGTGATCAATCACGGCTGGTCACAGTGTAATACAGGAAAGCCGTTTATCGGCTTTCCTGTACTCAGGTCTGCAGACCTGATGAAGGGAGAGCCGATCGGTTGCATCCCTGACAGGGAGGGTTTGTGCTGATGATTTATCAGCACAGCCCTCCCTCGGATCGCCACCCTAGGCCACCAGGGAGCCTGCCCAGGGATGTGCCCACCCAGGACCACCAGGGAGCCGATCTGGACCACCAGGGAGACCCCCCCTAGACCACCAGGTAAGTGGCATACTGCTCAGGTCCACCTTCACTCAGTGCCACCTTCAGATGCCACCCTAGACCACCAGGGAATGAGCCCCTATTAATGTATATGCCCACCAGTGCCCCTATCAGTGCCCCTATCAATGCATACCAGTGCCACACATCAGTGCCCACCATTGCCACTTACCAGTGCCCACCTATCAGTGCCCATCAGTGCCACCTATCAGTGCCCAGTGCCGCCTATGAGTGCCAATCAGTGCTATTAGTGCCCATCAGTGCCGCTTAGCAGTGTCCGTCAGTGCTGCATATTAGTGCCCATCAGTGCTTTATATCAGTGCCACCTCTCAGTACCCGTCAGTGCTGCTTATCAGTGCTCATCATCGCTGCATATAAGTGCCTCATCATCAGTGCCACCTCATCAGTGCTGCCTCATCAGTGCCAATCAGTACTGCCACATCAGTGCCCGTCAGTGTAGCCTCATCAGTGCCCACCAGTGATGGAGAAAATTTACTTATTTACAAAGTTTTGTGACAAAAATAGAGATTTTTTTTTTTTTCAAATTTTTTGGTCTTTTTTTATTTGTAGCGCAAAAAATAAAAACCGCAGGGGTGATCAAATACCACCAAAAGAAAGCTCTATTTGTGGGAACAAAATGATAAAAACTTTGTTTGGGTACAGCGTCGCACGACCGTGCAATTGTCATTCAAAGCGCAATAGCACTGAAAACTGAAAATTGGTCTGGTAGTAAAGTGTTCTAAGTGCATAGTATTGAAGTGGTTAAAAATAAAGTTTTTCAGTGATCGTCTAAAGATGTTTCGATTAGAAGACAGTCGGACAGATTGGGGTAGGGAGTTCCAAAGGATGGGAGAAGCTCTGGAGAAATCCTGGAGGCGAGCATGGGAGGAGGTGACCAGGGAGCTAGAGAGCAGGAGGTCTTGGGAGGACCGAAGAGGGCAGCTTGGTTGGTATTTTGAGACTAGGTTAGAGATGTAGCTGGGGGCAGAGTTGTGGATGGCTTTGGATATATTTATGTATATCAATGAAGGTATGGAATTTATCCAATTTCTTTGGGGGCACATATTTAAGGCCTTTATCTAATATAGCAGTTTCCTCCTTAGTAAAAACCGTTTTGCTGAGGTTGAAAATCCCAGATCCAACTAGGTTCTTTTTCTCTTATGGCTTTTTAAATACGTCTTGTAAGTGTACACTTTTCTAGTTCAATAAACTTTTCACCTACGAGTCACACTAGGTGGAGCCTTTTGTTTTAACATATCCATGATTCCATGACCTTAATCCTTGATGTCCTCGAAGTTCATATCTGGACGTGGAACTTTTGTGTGATGACGTGAATTATCCACCGGATTTAGATCCTCCCACATTCAATTCCATTGGGGGTATATCCCCACTAAAGCTCTCTTGACCCACGGCTATAAGGCACGTGTGTCCACCTTATCCAGTAAGCGCACCAATCTTACCACCCTTGTCTCTACACTATTGCACCGTTTTATCAGCTTGGATCATAATAATAAATTTATACGATTGTTATTTATTTGGATAATACCACCTACCTCTTTGGATTTACACCAGAGACTGTTTGCACTTTCGTCACTTTATCAGGACTGCATCATTTAAAGTCCCCATACAGGATCATGTTAACGGATTTAAATTTTTGCACTATTTTCACTTTCTTTGGATTTGCTGACCGAACTATGAATTGACTCATTTATTCACTTATTTATTGTTTTAATGGTTAAGGTTGCTTCTGTCATATATTTATATATCTAAACAGGCTCTTAGCGCAACAATTTCATATAGAAAGAGAGGAGGAATGGATTCCCTAATAGTTCCAAAAGACACTCAATGTTGAGCAGGTGAAAATCATATTTAGTTCTTATACATAACGATGTGATGAATATGTAAATACAGCATCTCACAAAAGTGAGTACGCTCCTCACATTTTTGTAAATATTTTATTATATCTTTTCATGTGACAACACTGAAGAAATGACACTTTGCTAGAATGTAAAGTAGTGAGTGTACAGCTTGTATAACAGTAATAAGAAAAAACCCTAGTGGCGGGACTTTAGAGGTAGTGACGCAGAACAGATTGTTAGTATAAAATTACATTTTTTTATTGTTATACATAGATAGAAAAACAACCACATATACATAGGTGGAGGGGTCCACCCCCCTTTTAATTTTATACTAACAATCTGTTTTGGGTCACTACCTCTAAAGTCCCGCCACTAGGGGTTTTTCTTATTACATTTGAATTGGGATTGGTGGTGTTCGCAGATAGGCAGTGTCCCCCTGGAGATCCATTACAGCTTGTATAACAGTGTAAATTTGCTGTCCCCTCAAACTAACTCAACACACAGCCATTAATGTCTAAAC
Organism: Glandirana rugosa; assembly: GCA_018402905.1. Taxonomy (NCBI): domain Eukaryota; kingdom Metazoa; phylum Chordata; class Amphibia; order Anura; family Ranidae; genus Glandirana; species Glandirana rugosa. Next base: position 51,291 of record BLSH010257597.1, on the reverse strand, counting down.
GGCTGGCAAAAAAGGTGAGTACACCATTAAGTAAAAATGTCCACATTGGGTCCAAAGTGTCAATATTTTGTGTGGCCACCATTATTTTTCAGCACTGCCTTAACCCTTTTGGGCATGGAGTTCAGAGCTTCACATGTTGCCACTGGAGTCCTCTTCCACTCCTCCATGACATCATCACAGAGCTGGTGGATGTTAGAGACCTTGCGCTCCATTTGAGGATGTCCCACAGATGCTCAATAGGGTTTAGGTCTGGAGACATGCTTGGCCAGTCTATCACCTTTACCCTCAGCTTCTTTAGCAAGGCAGTGGTCGTCTTGGAGGTGTGTTTGGGGTCGTTATGTTGCAATACTGCCCTGTGGCCAAAGGGAGGGGATCATGCTCTGCTTCAGTATGTCACACTACATGTTGGCATTCATGGTTCCCTCAATGAACTGTAGCTCCCCAGTGCCGGCAGCACTCATGCTGCCCCAGACTGACACTCCCACCACCATGCTTGACTGTAGGCAAGACACACTTGTCTTTGTACTCCTCACCCGGCTGCCACCACACATGCTTGACACCATCTGAACCAAATAATTTTATCTTGGTCTCATCAGACCATAGGACATGACTCCAGTAATCCATGTCCTTAGTCTGCTTGTCTTCAGCAAACTGTTTGCAGGCATCATCTTTAGAAGAGGCTTCCTTCTGGGACGACAGCCACGCAGACCAATTTGATGCAGTGTGCGGCGTATGGTCTGAGCACTGACAGGCTAACCCCCAACCCCTTCAACCTCTGCAGCAATGCTGGCAGCACTCATACGTCTATTTTCCAAAGACAACCTCTGGATATGATGCGGAGCACGTGCACTCAACTCCTTTGGTCGATCATGGCAAGGCCTGTTCTGAGTGGGACCTGTCCTGTTAAACCGCTGTATGGTCTTGCCCATCGTGCAGCAGCTCAGTTTCAGGGTCTTGGCAATCTTCTTATAGCCTAGGCCAGCTCTATGTAGAGCAAAAATTCTTTTTTTCAGATCAGAAAGTTCTTTGCCATGAGGTGCCATGTTTAACTTCCAGTCACCAGATGAGACAGTGAGAGTGATAACACCAATTCTAAAACACATATGAGACCTTGTAACACTAACAAGTCACATTGGGGAAGGAAAATGGCTAATTGGGCCCAATTTGGACATTTTTACTTAGGGATGTACTCACTTTTGTTGCCAGCGGTTTAGACATTAATAGCTGTGTGTTGAGTTATTTTGAGGGCACAGCATTTTTACATTGTTATATAAACTGTACACTCACTACTTTACATCGTAGCAAAGTGTAATTTCTTCAGTGTTGTCACATGAAAAGATATAATAAAATATTTACAAAAATGTGAGGGGTGTACTCACTTTTGTGAGATACTGTATATCAGTATGCAGTCACAACTACTTGTGCATAGATAGCTGAGACAAGTCAGTATATCAATGTGTTTAATGGTTCAGGCACTGTTGATGAGACACTCATTCATAATAGTGGGGAATGTCCCACTCATAGTTAGGACCTCTAGGAATTCTTGTATCCATCTTAACCACTTAAAGCGCAGGGTCGCCGCCGCCCCTTTAAAAATTAAAAAGTCAGCAGCTACACATACAGTAGCTGCTGACTTTTAACTTTGGACACTTACCTGTCCTGGAGTCCAGCGATGTTGGCACTGCCACCGATTTTCGGATCGCCTGGTCGAGTGCTGCCGCCACCATTGAGGGTAAGGGAACCCGGCAGTGGAGCATTTCGGCTTCACGCTGGGCTCCTACTGCGCATGGACGAGCCGGCGCTGCACTTTCTCACTGGCCCAGCGGCGGAGGAGGGGCTGCGGCTCAGGCGCCCGGATGTGGGGAAAAGGACACCTATCAAAGACGGGTATCCTCTCCCTCTCCTTCCTGAAAGGTGCAAAATGTGACACTTGAGTGGGGGAGGAATCGGACGAGTGGAAGTTCCATTTTTGGGTGGAACTCTGCTTTAAAGGACCAGAAAGGATTTACCCCCTTCCTGACTAGGCCATTTTTTGGCACTGAGTCAATTTAACGGACAATTGCGCGGTCGTGCGACATTGTGCCCAAACTGAATTGATGTCCTTTTTTTCCCACAAATAGTGCTTTCTTTTGGTGGTATTTGATCACCTCTGTAGTTTTTATTTCTTGCGCTATAAACAAAAAAAAGGCGACAATTTTGAAAAAAATATATACAGTTGTGTTCAAAATAGTGAATAAAGCTCAAAATCCTTCTAATAGCTTTTATTTCCATACATACAAATGCATTGGGAACACTACACATTCTATTCCAAATCAAAACATGAAGAAAAATATATCAAATTTGTGTTGTTCCTCTAAAAAAAAATTGGAAAAGCGAATATTAGACTGTTCAAAAAAATTGTGCTTGTATTTTTCTTTACAAACTCATTCACTATATAAACTGAAAAATGTTTGAAGATTTTGCTTTCCTTTGAATCACTTAACTAATATTTAGTTGTAAAACCACTGTTTCTGAGAACTGCTGTACATCTGTGTTGCATGGAGTCAACCAACTTCTGGCACCTGTGGACAGGTATTCCAACCCAGGATGATTGGACTACATTCCATAGTTCTTCTCTATTTCTTGGTTTTGCCTCAGAAACTGCATTTTTGTTGTCACCCCACAAGTTTTCTATTGGATTAAGATCCGGGGATTGGGCTGGCCACTCCATAACGTCAATCCTGTTGGTCTGGAACCAAGATGTTGCACGTTTACTGGTGTGTTTGGAGTCGTTGTCTTGTTGGAACACCCATATCAAGGGCATTTCCTCTTCAGCATAAGGCAACATGACCTCTTCAAGTATTCTGATGTATTCAAACTGGTCCATGATCCCTGGTATGCAATAAATAGGCCCAACATCGTATTATAAGAAACATCCCCATATCATGATGCTTGGGCCACCATGCTTCACTGTCTGCACAGTGTAATGTGGCTTAAATTCAGTGTTTGGGGGTCGTCTGACAAACTGTCTCTGGCCACTAGACCCAAAAAGAACAAGCTTACTTTCATCAGTCCACAAAATGTTGCGCCATTTCTCTTTAGGCCAATCAATGTGCTCTTTGGCAAATTGTAACCTCTTCAGCACATGTCTTTTTTTCAACAGTGGGACTTTGCGGGGGCTTCTTGCAGATAGCTTGGCTTCACATAGACTTCTTCTAATTGTAACAGTACTCACGGGTAACTTTAGACCTTCTTTGATCTTCCTGGAGCTGATTGTTGGCTGACTCCATGCCATTTTGGCTATTCTTCTATCCATTCGAATGGTAGTTTTTAGCTGTCTTTCAGGTTTTAGTTGCCATTTTAAAGCATTTGCGATCATTTTAGCTGAGCAGCCTATCATTTTCTGCACTTCTTTATATGTTTTCCCTTCTCCAATCAACTTTTTAATCATAGTACGCTGTTCCTCTGAACAATGTCTGTAACGACCCATTTTCCTCAGAATTTCAGAGAGAAATGCACTGTAACCATCATGTACAACATTGCTGCCTTCCTTCCTTAACCACTTGACAACTGGGCACTTAAACCCCATTAACAACCAGACCAATTTTCAGCTTTCAGCGCTCTCACACTTTGAATGACAATTACTCAGTCATGCAACACTGTACCCATATGAAATTTGCGTCCTTTTTTTCACACAAATAGAGCTTTCTTTTGGTGGTATTTAATCATCGCTGGGTTTTTTATTTTTTGCGCTATAATTAAAAAAAGGCGACAATTTTGAAAAAAAATATATACAGTTGTGTTCAAAATAGTGAATAAAGCTCAAAATCCTTCTAATAGCTTTTATTTCCATACATACAAATGCATTGGGAACACTACACATTCTATTCCAAATCAAAACATGAAGAAAAATATATCAAATTTGTGTTGTTCCTCTAAAAAAAAATTGGAAAAGCGAATATTAGACTGTTCAAAAAAATTGCTGAACAGCTGAACAGCTTTCAGCGCTCTCACACTTTGAATGACAATTACTCAGTCATGCAACACTGTACCCATATGAAATTTGCGTCCTTTTTTTCACACAAATAGAGCTTTCTTTTGGTGGTATTTAATCATCGCTGGGTTTTTTATTTTTTGCGCTATAATTAAGTTTCTGTTATAAAATTTTGCAAATTAGTAATTTTTCTTCATAAATTTTGGCCAAAATGTATACGGCTACATATCTTTGGTAAAAAAAAAAAATAATTAGTGGATATTATTTGGTCTTTGTGAAAGTTATAGAGTCTACAAGTTATGGTGCCAATCACTGAAAATTGATCACACTTGATTTACTGACGGCCTATCTCATTTCTTGAGACCCTAACAAGCCAGGAAAGTACAAATACCCCCCAAATGACCCCTTCTTGGAAAGTAGACATTCCAAGGTATTTAGTAAGAGGCATGGTGAATTTTTTGAAGTTGTAATTTTTTCCCACAATTCTTTGCAAAATGAATTTTTTATTTATTTATTTTTTTTCCCCAAAATTGTCATATGTTAACAGGTTATTTCTCACACCCAGCATATGCATACCACAAATTACACCCCAAAATACATTCTACTACTCCTCCTGAGTATGGCGATACCACATGCCT
>BLSH010257597.1:18940-30428 GCA_018402905.1 Glandirana rugosa | reverse complement strand
CGGTCGCCATCCTCGTATTGGGTCAGCAGGACCCTCTTGCTGTTCTTCGTCGCATCCATGACGAGGTATCAAACCAACCATGCGAGGCAGACCGGCAAGCAGACCCCTACTATTCGCCTTCTGGCCCTATCCGGCTAGAAGTCCCTGAACGTGTCTCTGGAGGTCTTGAACCTGCACTTAACGTACGGTGGTAGCCTGTGGTGTAGGCAAACCTTAAGGCACATTGGACTGTCAGAGAAATTGGTGAAGGAATGGCCGCATATCGGGCCCGCAAAGCGGCGAAAACAAGAGGACGTCATATGACGTCCACTTAGGATGGGGAGTGCACCTTGCCGACGTATATTTACTATACGCCGGTAAGGAAGTGGTTAAAGAGACTGTCAGGTTACACGGAATTCCAAACGGATGTGGTGTCCGATGGTGGCATGCAATTCACGTCCAAGTTCTGGAGGTCTCTGTGCAAGTCCCTGAAGATCGGCCTATCCCGGTCTTCCGCTTATCATCCCCAGACGAACGGCCAGACGGAGCGTACCAACCAAACTATGGAGCAGTACCTACGCTGCTTCTTGTCGTTCTCCCAGGACGACTGGGTTATGCTCCTACCGCTGGCTAAGTTCGCATATAACAACTCGGTCCACTCTGCAATCACCATTCTTTGCCAATTACGGCTTCCATCCCGCCTTCTTGTCCAACGCCTGCCCGGAAAACTCGGTGCCAGCTGTGACTGACCTATTGGACTTCTTCACCTCCAATAACAAACTCCTGCAGGAGAAAATGGCATGAACACAGGCGGCCAATAAAGAGACTTATGACAAGAAAAGGCGGGGCTAACTAAACCTGGAGCCGGGTAATCAGGTATGGCTATCCACCCTCAATTTAAAACTGGCATGCCCATCCAAGAAGCTTGGTCCAAGATTCATAGGACCCTTCCCCATCAAACGGAAGGTCAAGGAGGTAGCCTATGAACTAGAATTACCCAAGCCATTCCGCATCCATCCTGTCTTCCACGTGTCTTCATTAAAGCCCCTTGAGGTGGGGGGGGGGGGCAATGTTAGGAAAAATGGCCATTTCCAGCCTCCTGTGCACATTGCGCGTGCCTGTGCGCTTTCACGTGCGCCTGGGTGCGCGAAAACACTCTATTTAGCTGGACAGCACCCTGCCGTTCTACAGCGTTCCAGGGTGTTCCCGTGGCTTGTTTTGTTAAGACTGCCTGTATCTGTGACCCGGCTTGCCTGACCTTCGCTTGAACTCTGCCTGCACCGACCCTCAGCCTGTCTACAACCACGCTCCTGCCTGACCCTCTTGTATTTCAGCTGCCTGACTGTAAACGACCCGCTTGCCTGCACCCTTTATACCGCACTTGCCAGCTTGTTACCGACCCGGCCTGCATCACCACTCTTCTGTCTGCACGAGCTCCTGGAGGATCCTCACAACACCATCTGCATCCGTACCAGCCCTCGTGCCCCCCTGTGTTCAGAGGTTCCTGAATCAGGGCCGTAACAGAGGTTGCCCTCTGCACAATCAGACTCCACCACCAGGTACGTGACACATACTGAAGTAGAGCATGATCCCCACCCTTTGGAGACTGGGCTGCAGGGCAGTATTCCAACATGATAAGGACCCCAAACACACCTCCAAGATGACCACTGCCTTGCTAGAGAAGCTGATGGTAAATGTGATGGACTGGCCAAGCATGTCTCCAGACCTACACCCTATTGAGCATCTGTTGGGCCATCCTCAAATGGAAGGTGGAGAGAAAGGTCTCTAACATCCACCAGCTCCGTGATGTTGTCATGGAGGAGTGGAAGAGGACTCCAGTGGCAACCTGTGAAGCGCTGGTGAGCTCCATGCCCAAGAGGGTTAAGGCAGTGCTGGAAAATAATGGTGGCCAAAAAAAAAAAATATTGACACTTTGGGCCTAATTTGGACCTTTTTTTACTTAGGGGTGTACTCACTTTTGTTGCCAGCGGTTTAGACATTAATGGCTGTGTGTTGAGTTATTTTGAGGGGACAGCAAATTTACACTGTTATACAAGCTGTACACTCACTACTTTACATTGTAGCAAAGTGTCATTTCTTCAGTGTTGTCACATGAAAAGATACATTAAAATATTTACAAAAATGTGAGGGGTGTACTCACATTTGTGAGATACTGTATATGTGTAAAGCACTTTGTAAATTGATGACGCTATGCAGGTACCTGCAATAAATAAAAAATTAATAAATAAATAAAAATGAATAAATAATACCCTCCTCATACCACCTTCTATATCCTCCTGATAGTCTGCCCCCCTACCTGGGGGCATTGGAAGGACAGTGATAGCATAGTTGACACTTACAGTAGAACATTTTTCTAAGTATGCTACATTCTTTATTCCTTTATTTGCCATATCTACAACTTGCTCGGTTATAAAAAGTTCAAGACAGATCTAAACTAATGCTTAACTAACCCCCACCCCCCTTTTCCAGAAACCCTGCACTTTGCCCGGCTTTGCTTTGGATACAGCCAATACAAAAAAAAAAAAAACACAACACAGTCCCAATCCTTGTACTTGAACTGGAACTAGGAGATGAAAGGCTACTCATGTAGCAAGTGCAGGCTTTCCGTGGCCTCACAGACTGTAATAAACCACCATTTACCTGGATGTGGCTGAGTAAACAGCAAGCAGTTACAGCCCAAGACACAGAAACATGTGTACACCAAGTTGAATAGGATATCTCTGAACTTATGTTTCTAAGGAAACCCAAACATTTACCAGCCTGAGGAAGTGTACACAAACTAAACCGCGCTTCCACAACTGCAGGGCCCATACCATCTTAATGAGATTTACCCATCCTGTCACCGTCAATGGCAATTTAACCAACTGACACACATGTTTTAATTTTTGAAGAAGTGGTTTCAGATTTAAGGATACATATTCCTACGGGTCTCCAGTCGCCACTATGCCAAGGTACTTAAATTATGTCACTACCTGTATCTAAGCCACGCTCTCTGGCAAGGCTGCAGGTAAGGGGTCCAAGGGGAGAAGAACCGATTTGTGCCAATTTATAGCAAAGCCTGATAACTGTCCAAACTGGTCAATAAGCTGCATCACCTCTGTCAGAGAACACTCAGTGTCCCCCAAATACAGTAGGGTATCGTCTGCACAGAACGAGATCTTGTCTTCCCTCTGCCCCCTCCCAAAACCCACAATAGTCGGGGTGTCTCAGACCACAGCCGCCAGAGGTTCCAGTGCAAGGGCAAACAGCAGGGGTGACAGTGGACACCCCTGCCTTGTACCCCGAAACAAAGGGAAGGATTCTGACATGAACTCCAATTTACTCTCGCCGTGGGTGCAGAATACAACAATTGCATCCAGGAAATAAAATGTTCTCATAGGCCAAATCTATGGAGTACCTCCCACAGATAAGTCCACTTGACGCTGTCAAAAACCTTGGCAGCATTAAGGGAGAAAATAGCTCAGTTTTCCAGATTATCCACAGGGATTTGAATATTTGAATATTTAAAAAAAAGCCTTTGGATATTGAATGCAGTAGAGTGTGCAGGGATAAAGCCAGACTGGTCCAAATGCACCAAGTCCGCAATAGCATCCACCAGTCTAGTAGCCAATACACATGCCAGCAGTTAATGTCCGAATTGAGCAAGGAGATAGGCCTATATGAATCTGGTTTTAGTGGTTGCTTGCCCGCCTTAAGGATAACCACTACTATAGCCTCGTTCATAGATGCAGGCAAGCAGCCATTCTGCAGGGCATCATTCAGAGTCGTTTAAAGGGTGGGCAATAGAGCATCTCCACACATTTTGTATGTTTCGGTTGGTAGCCCGTCCACCCCCAGTGATTTATTATTGGCTATCTGTGCCACCACCAAGGAGAGCTTCTCTAGGTTAATTGGGGCATTGAGCACCTCAAAATTCTTCCTTGAAATGCATGGAAGGGAGCTCCGATCCACAAAATGATCAATAGCCTTCTTCGTGGGTTGCACCTTGGAAGTGTATAAATCTTGGAAAAAGTGTGAAAATACTGCTGAGATCTGTTCCTGACCAGTGACCGTCACCCCCTCTACAGTTCGGATGGCTTCTACATGGGACACTCCCTGCTGGGCCTAGCTAACAAATGACCCGTGTTTTCCCCTTCATTAAAGTAACATTGCTGCATGAAAAATATTTTATTTTCAGCCGCTTTAGTGGATACATGCTGATAAAGCGCCTGGGCTTCCAGCAACCTTCGTTCAGTGTCTACAGTGGGGGCATTGACATATAGCTCTTCCGCCTTAGCAGCTTTGCTTAATACAAGATTCTCCCACTCTGGTTTTAGCTTTAATGACAGATATTTGGGTAATAATTAGCCCACGGCTTTCAGGGCATCCTAGACTACCACTGGTCTGGCCGTATCGCGATTATACTCCAAGAACTCAGTAACTGCTTTTGGAATGGGGTTGGAGTCCGGAAAGAGTGTAAACCAAAAAGGGTTAACCTTCCATAACCTATTTTTGTGAATGTGAGACATTACAAGTTTATCACTAAGAAGGGAGTGGTCTGAGATATTTCAAGGGGCATACTTCACAGAGTCAACCATCTGGTGTGCAGTGATTTTTCAAACACGTTTCAAAAAAAAAAAAAAAAAGTTTCATGAACAAAAAAACAAAACAGTAAAGTTAGCCAATTTTTTGTATAATGTGAAATATGATGTTACACTGAGTAAATAGATACCCAACATGTCACGCTTTAAAATTGCGCACACTCATGGAATTGGCGCAGAACTTTGGTACTTAAAAATCTCCTTAGGCAACGCTTTAGAATTTTTTACAGGTTACCAGTTTAGAGTTACAGAGGAGGTCTTGGACGAGAATTGTTGCTCTTGCTCTAACAAACGCGGCAATTGCTCACGTGTAATTTGAATGCCGTTTACATACGTGGGCGTGACTTACGTATGTGTTTGCTTCTGTGCGCGAGCTTGCGGGGATGGAGGCGTTTTTATTTTTTAATTTACTCTGCTGAATTCTAGCCTAGTATACGGCTTTGTTTACTTTTGCTGGCCCGGGCGTGATGTCATGATGTGCGCCCGGGCCTCCCAGAGCAATAGAGAAGACCGAGGACTATCTGTCCCTTGGAAATCTCTGATACTTCCTTCCGGCAGCGGCGGATTCCTTCTCCCATTCGCCGATTGCTCAGGTGAGTTGGGAGAAGCACCGGAGGGCATCCCCTCCTGCCGCCTTTAAGAACAATCAAGCGACTGACCTGCCGCTATGATAGTTTTTCTGGTGACGGGAATCGCCCGCTGAGAAAAATGATATCTCAATGATGCCTGTAGCTGCAGGCATCATTGAGATATAACCACTGAAAGTCGATGACGTCAATTGAAGGCGCCCCGGTGTGAAGTGGTTAACCACTTGCCGCCCAAGGGAAGTCATAAGATGTCTTGAGGATTGAGTGGCGATATCTGGATGATGCCTGCAGCTACAGGCATCATCTATGTATCATTCTTTTCTGCTGGCAATTCCCTGCACCCTGATTGTTTTTACAGGCAGTGGGATGGGACCTTCACCCCCTCCCGCCACCCTCCGATGCTTCTACCATGCAACCGGTGAGCTGGAGAAGGAATCCGTCGGCGCCGGAAGTTTGCCATAGAGATTTCCAGTAACCAGATGGTCTTCGGCAGTCTCTATGACCTTCGGAGGCCCAGGCGCGACATTATGACATCATATAAGGCCAGCGGAAGTAAACATTGCCAAGTACTGGCTGGAATGGCTGAGACAGTGTTTTTTTTTTTATCTCGGTCTTTCCTGCCTAGAGGAGAGATGCGGGGTCTTATAGACCCCACATCTCCCCATAACGAGGTCCTGTCATGCCCTATTCCTATTACAAGGGGGGTTTACATTCCTTGTAATAGGAATTAAAGCAATCAAAAAAAAAATTAAACAGGAAGTGTAAAAAATTAAAAAAAAATCAAATAAAAAAAACGCATACGTACGTCGCTCCCACATATGTAAACAGTGTTCAAACCACACATGTGAGGTATCACAGCGAACGTTAGACTGAGAGCAGTTATTCTAGTATGAGACCTTCTCTGTAACTGGAAACTGGTAACCTGTAATAAATTTTAAAGCGTCGCCTATGGAGATTTTTAAGTACCAAAGCTTGGCGCCATTCCACGAGTGTGGGCAATTTTAAAGCATGACATGTTAGGTATCTATTTACTTGGCGCAACTTCATCTTTCACAATATACAAAAAAATGGGCTAACTTTACTGCTTTTGTTTTTTGTAATTCTTGAAACTGGTTTTTTTTTCAAAGAAAAAAAAAAAAAGAACACGTTTGAAAAATTTCTGTGCAAATACTCTATGACATAAAAAGTTGCAAAAACCACCATTTTTTTTCCTAGGGTCTCTGCTAAAAAAAAACATATATAATGTTTAGGGGTTCTGAGTAATTTTGATGATTTTTTACATGAAGGAGAGGAGTGCCAGAATAGGCTTGGGCGGAAAGTGGTTAAAGTGTCCCCTATAGAAAATTTAGGGTATGGAGGTTTGGTGTCATTTTACAGGCAATTTGAACCTCTTCCCACCAGCCTCTCGACAGGTGGGCTTTAATACCAAGAGGCCACACATACATGGCCCTGTAAACATAACACTCTGCTGAGAGCGCATACCCTGCCCACTCTTAGCAGAGTCACCGGCAGGGACCGGAATGCTCCCGATGCAAAGCTGCTCTCAATCACAGCGGTCACATGACACAAATGCCGTCTGCAAGTTCTTAAAGGGCTGGGAGGCGGTGGCGGGAAGGGGTTAAAGTGGTTGTCAACCCGTGACAACCACTTTAACCTGTAGGTACGCCTATAATAAAGGCTTACCAGTAGGTGCCCTGCATATCTCCCAAACCTGCACGGTTCAGGAGATATACAGTGTACTTGTTGTGCCGACGTTATGTCGGCACATGCGCAGTGAAGAAACTGCCTCCGTGTCGTTTCTTCACTGAGATCGCGCCGTGACTGGCAGCTCCCGTGCGCATGCGTGGGAGTGACGTCACGCGACTCTGGCCAGTCACAGAGCCGGAGATCGCAGTCCCGGAAGGAAGAGGGGCTGCAGATGGATGCTGCACAGGGGACATCACTGGACGTCGCAGGCTTCGTTTGACACATAATGCGGTGCATAGTAGCCCATTCTGCTTCTACTTTGCAGCGGAATATAGAGGAAGTAAACGCCATCAGGGTTTAGTTCCTCTTTAACCACTTGCCGACCGCAGACTGACGGTGACAAGATGGCACAATATTGCAAACCGCCGTCATATGATGGCGGCTGCGAGATCCTGCACTGTGGGCGCACTCGCATGCTCACAGTGTTCCGTGGGGGCCAGGGAGCGGGTAGGGCGGACTGGATCTCCGCCGGCTACCCGCAATGGCCCCCCCGCAGTGAAAGAACGGAGGTCTGTGTAAGTAAACACGGATCTCCGTTCTAACAGAGGGGGAAGGGCCGTGATCACAGGCTTCCTGTATATGAAAGCTGTGATCACTCCCCTCCCCCTGCCAGCCCAGCCCCCATACAGTTAGAACACACTGAGGGAACACAGTTAACCCTTAGAGCACCCCCTGTAGGTTAACCCCTTCACTGCCAATGGCATTTACACAGTAATTAGTGCATTTTTATAGCACTGATCATTGTATATTATTATTATTATACAGGATTTATATAGCGCCAGCAGTTTGCGCAGCGCTTTACAAAAATGAAGGCAGACACTACAGTTACATCACAATTTAGTACAATAGGAATTAGAGGGCCCTGCTCGATAGAGCTTACAATCCAAGAGGGAGGGTCAATTGATACAAAAAGGTAAAAGCTGTGGGGGATGAGCTCATGTATAAAGAAAGAGTATTAGGTAGAAGCAGGATAGGCTTCTTTAAAGAGAAAGGTTTTAAGGGATCGTCTAAAGATGGATAGATTAGAAGACAGTTGGACTGATTGGGGTAGGGAGTTCCAAAGGATGGGAGAAGCGCTCGAGAAATCCTGGAGGGGAGCATGGGAGGAAGTGACAAGGGAGCTAGAGAGCAGGAGGTCTTGGGAGGACCTAAGAGGGCGGCTTGGTTGGTATTTTGAGACTAGGTTAGAGATGTAGCTGGGGGCAGAGTTGTGGATGGCTTTGTAAATTATTGTTAGTACTTTGAATTTTATACGTTGGGTGAGTGGAAGCCAGTGGAGAGATTGGCAGAGAGGGGTGGAGGACACTGAGCGGTTGGCAAGGTAGAGAAGTCTTGCAGCAGCATTCATTATTGACTGAAGGGGGGATAAAGTGTGCAAAAGTAGTCCAATGAGGAGAGAGTAGCAGTAGTCGAGGCGAGAGAGAACTATGCCAATGGTCCTGAAAAAGTGTCAAAATGGTCGGACATGTCCGCTACAATATAGCAGTACCGATAAAAATCGCAGATCGCCACCATTACTAGTAAAAAATAAATAAAAACCCCATAAATTAATTCTCATGGTTTGCAAATGCAGCAACTTGTGTGCAAATCAATCAATAAATGCAGATTGCGATTTTTTTTACCAAAAATATGAGGAAGAATATAAATTGGCCAAAACCGATGAAAAAAAAATGTTTTTATATATTTTTTGCAAAATTGTCGCTCTTCTTTTGTTTATAGCGGCGATCAGAAATGACGCAGAGGTGATCAAATACCACCAAAAGAAAGCTCTATTTGTGGGAAAAAAAGGACGCAAATTTTGTTTGGGCACAACGTTGCACGACCGCACAATTGTCAGTTAAAGCGATGCAGTGCCGAATCACAAAAAGTGCTCTGGTACTAAAGTGTGAAATCCTTCCGGGGCTGAAGTGGTTAAGGTCTGACATGTTGGGTGTCTATTTACTCAGCACAACCTCATCTTTTATATTTGGGTAATATGTTGTATGAATCTGCAACGTTAGGCCTCATACACACGGGCGTAATAGCAAAACGTTGGGAACGATGTCAGGCAAAAACAGCGTAAAAAACGGCGTTAATGAGCGTCAGTGTCAATAGGCTTTTTAAAAAAAAAAAAAAAAAAAAAAAAAACATTCCTCTGCTATTTTTGAACCTGAAAACGCTGGTTAACGTTGATATGGCGTTAATGAGCGTTAGTAAGGGTTTTGCCGGCTCAGCTCCAAAAACGCCATAACGTTACAGCCTCGGAACGCGCGGGTCCTGCGCTCGATTCACAGCTTAACCACTTCCTTACTGGGCACTTAAACCCCCCTCCTGCCCGGACCAATTTTCAGCGCTGTCACTCTTTGAATGAGAATTGCGCAGTCATGCGACGTTGTACCCAAACAAACTTGGCGTCCTTTTTTTCCCACAAATAGAGCTTTCTTTTGGTGGTATTTGATCGCCTCTGCGTTTTTTATTTTTTGCGCTATAAACAAAAAAGAAGCGACAATTTTGAAAAAAGAACAATATTTTTTACTTTTTGCTATAATAAATATACAAAAATAAAAAAACAAATTTATTCATCAGTTTAGACCGATATATATTTTCTTACATATTTTTGGTAAAAACAAAAATCGAAATCGGCTGAATAGGTTGCGCAAAAGTTATAGCGTTTACAAACCATGGACATTGGTTTATGGCGTTTTTATTTTATTTTTTTACTAGTAATGGCGGTGATCTGCGATTTTTAGCGGTACTGCGATATTGCGGCGGACACGTCGGACGTTTTTGACACTTTTTTGGGACCAATGACATTTATACAGCGATCAGAAATGTAAATATCCACTGATTACTGTGTAAATGTCATTGGCAGTGAAGGGGTTAACCTGCAGGGGGCAGTGAAGGGGTTAACTATGTTCCCTGGGTGTGTTCTAACTATGGGGGGGCAGGGTTGGCAGGGGCATGACAGATCTAACTGATCCCAGTGACAGGGATCAGTAGATCTGTTATGCCCCCCCCTCACAGAACGGGGAACCGCCGTGTTTACATCTCTCTGGAAGGAGATCGCGGGTCTCCGGCGGACATCGGGTCCACCCGACCTGCAGGCAGACTCCGCTGCAGCGTGACGGCGACAAGGTGGCCCGTTATCGCGAACCGCCGTCACGGCGGCCGCGATAACTAGCATTGTGAGCGCGCGTGCGCCGCCGAAGGTGCGCCCGCGCACTCTCTGTGTTCGGGGGGAGCCAGGGAGCGGGTGCGGCAGACTCGATGGCCCCCCCGCAGTGAAAGAACGGAGGTCCGTGTAAGTAAACACGGACCTCTGTTCTGTGAGAGGGGAAGGGCTGTGATCACAGCCTTCCTCTACATGGAAGCTGTGATCACTTCCCTTCCCCAGCCAGGGCAGCCCACAAACAGTAAGAACACGCCCAGGGAACACAGTTAACCCTTAGAGCGCCCCCTGCAGGTTAACCCCTTCACTGCCAATGGCATTTACAGAGTAATCAGTGCATTTTTATGGCACTGATCGCTGTATAAATGCCAATGGTCCCAAAAAAAAGTGTCAAAATGGTCCTACATGTCCGCTGAAATATCGCAGTACCGCTAAAAATTGCAGATCGCCACCATTACTAGTAAAAAAAAAAAAAAAATTAAAAACCCCAGAAATTAATTCTCATCATCCGTAAACGCAGCAACTTTTGCGCAAAACAATCAATAAACGCAGATTGCGTATTTTTTTTTTACCAAAAATGAGGATGAATATAAATCGGCCGAAACCGATGAAAAAAATTTTTTTTTTATATTTTTTCTTGGATTTGTATTTTATCAAAAAGTAATAAATTTGGGTCTTTTTGTAAAATTGTCGCTCTTCTTTTGTTTATATCGGTGATCAGAAATGACACAGAGGTGATCAAATACCACCAAAAGAAAGCTGTATTTGTGGAAAAAAAAAGGACGCAAATTTTGTTTGGGTACAACGTCGCACGACCGCGCAATTGTCAGTTAAGGCGACGCAGCGCCGAACCGCAAAAAGTGCTCTGGTCCTAAAGTGTGAAATCCTTCCGGGGCTGAAGTGGTTAACCGCTTGCCGACGGCTGATCGGCAATTGACGGCGACAATGTGGCTCTGTAACGCGAATCGCCGTCATATGACGGCGGCCGCGATACAGAGCCACTGTGAGCGCGCGCGCGCCGCCGGAGGAGCGCGCGCGCGCTCACTGTGTCCGGGGGGGTCCAGGGAGCGGGTGCGGCGGCTTCGATTGCCGCCGGCCACCCGCGATGCCCCCCCCGGAGCGAATGAGCGGAGGTCCGTGTATGTAAACACGGACCTCCGCTCTGTGTGAGGGGGAAGGGAAGTGATCACAGCCTTCCTGTAAGTGAAGGCTGTGACCACTTCCTTTCCCCAGCTAGGCAAGTCTCCCTACAGTAAGAACACGCCCAGGGAACATAGTTAACCCTTAGAGCGCCCCCTGCAGGTTAACCCCTTCACTGCCAATGGCATTTACACAGTAATCGGCCCCCCCCGTAGCGCCCACCGGCCGCCGTTAGCTTCGGCGGCGTGGGCGAGGGACCTGGGGGGGCCTGTGTCACTCGCGCGCGC
>BLSH010257596.1:1547327-1560380 GCA_018402905.1 Glandirana rugosa | reverse complement strand
GTTAACCCCTTCACTGCCAATGACATTTATACAGTAATCAGTGGACATTTAAATTTCTGATCGCTGAATAAATGTCATTGGTCCCAAAAAAGTGTCAAAATGTTCCGACATGTCCCCCCCAATATGGCATTACCGCTAAAAATCGCAGATTGCCGCCATTACTAGTAAAAAAAAAACAAAAAAAACCCAGAAATGAATTCTCATCATCCGTAAACGTGGCCACTTTTGCGCAAACCAATCAATAAACACCAATTGCGATTTTTTTTTTTTATCGCAAATATGAGGAAGAATATAAATCGGCCAAAAACGGTGAAAAAAATTTTTTATATTTTTTTTTTGGATTTGAATTTTAGCAAAAAGTAAGAAATTTGGGTTTTTTTGCAAAATGGTCGCTCTTCTTTTGTTTATAGCGGCGATAAGAAATGACGCAGAGGCGATCAAATACCACCAAAAGAAAGCTCTATTTGTGGAAAAAAAAGGACGCAAAGTTTGTTTGGGTACAACGTCGCACGACCGCGCAATTGTCAGTTAAAGCGACGCAGCGCCGAATCGCAAAAAGTGCTCTGGTCCTAAAGTGCAAAATTCTTCCGGGGCTGAAGTGGTTAATGGTCAGCTACTCAAAAAACTGTAATTAGCGAGTCTGCATAACGAGCAGCTAATTAGTGTTAGCACAAGAAGGTTAGCAATGACAGCCCCCTGTATTTCTCCTTGGGGCGGTTGAACCCAGGTTCACACTATAGCGATCTCAGACATTGCATGTAATTCGCACCCGTACCGCAGGTGCCGATCACATGCGATGTCTGGGCGATACAAGTTCAGCCATACAGTTGTATGGCTGAACTCGCATTGGATTTGCAGAAAAAAATGTGCAGGGACTTTTTTGCTGCACTATAACCGGATTGTATGCGTGTTCTCACCCATGCAATCCGATTCCTGTCCGAATCCACAGTTCACACTGCGATCTGTGAAGCGTCCTGGGGGGTGCCATTAACATTGTATTGACACCTGCATCGGTTCGCAGAGGGCAGTGTGAACTGCCTGTGGGAGAGATGTGATGCGGGAACCGGCACTGGAATTGCTACAGTGTGAACCTAGGCTTATTATCCAGTAAAAATGATTTAGAGATTCCAGTCACAAGTTCCTGTACACTGGAAGGCTCGTAGTGGTAAAAGGAAAAACATATTTAAACAAGTCTGAAAAAAAAAGGCAGCACAAAATGAGGAAGAATATGGTCTTATGACTGACTACTCTATGTTCCCAGGGAGCTTTAGCCAGAAAATTAAAGGGATTGTAAATGCTTACCTTGTAAAACAACCCATTCAGTTTAAAATATAAATGAAAGGCAAAACATTTGTGTATAGATATAAAAAACATTAATAATTACATTTTTTCTTTATTATAAGTGATCGCATTCTCTGTTCTCAGCTACATAAGAGCTGGGGGAGGAGAAACAGCAGCACACAGAGCTTCCGAGTGAGTGTGTGTGTGTGTGTTGTGGGGGGGGGGGTGGTCAAGCCATATCATTGGAGGAGGGCAGGCTGAGTTCCCAGCAGAGAACTGACGCTGTGCTCTCTTAATAGGAAAGCAGAGGGACTGACAGGAACTAAAAGGAAGCAATACAAAGAAAACAGGATACTTTCTCATACAAGTACATGGTACAGAGGCACATATTAGGAATACGAAATGTTGGGTTTACATATTCTTTAATTCCTGATAGATCAATTCAGGCTGGCCCCCTTTGCAGGTATAGCTATGTAAAGCAATAAAAAAACAGCTCCATGCTAACTGGGCTTAAAAAAAATGCCAGTTCTCTTGGCAGAAAAAAATCAGCTCATATAGAGTGTTTTGTACACATGCTTGGGCATGTTTAGGAAAGTTTAGCGGTTTTTTTTTTTTTTTTCTGCCAGAAAACTCGAATCAAAATTGCAAGCCAGGAGGCTTTTTCTGCCTTTAAACGCTGAGCTCCACCCAAAAGTGGAACTTCTGGTTTCAGTGTTGGTGACCCCCGACATGTCTCTTTTTTTGGGGGGGGGGAGCAGATATCTGGTTTTTACAGGTATCCAGCTCCCACTTCCTCTCCTGGCACCACGGCACCGGAAGGAAGTTCACTTCTCCCCCCTCCCTCCCAGCAATCTTCTGGGACACGTCACAGGTCCCAGAAGATTGCCCAGCCATTCAGAGCACCGCAGCGCGGCTTGCGCATGCGCATCGCCGCACGGAAGAGGGCGAGAGGAACAAGGCAGCAGGCGGCTGCATCGCTGGACTGGGGGACAGGTGAGTGTCTGATTATTAAAAGTCAGCAGCTACACTTTTTGTAGCTGCTGACTTTTAAATAGGTGGAACTCCGCTTTAAAATATGCCATAATTGGCATGTCTTTTTTTTTGGGGGGGGTGTTCGTGGACCCTGTTTTCACATGGTCTCTGGTCCACTTCCTCCCCTGGCGCCGAGGAGCTGGAAGGAAGTTCACCTTCCCTCCCTCCCACCCGGCGATCTTCTGGGACACGTCACAGGTCCCAGAAGATGCGCCGAGCCATTCACAAGCCGCAGCCCAACTCACGCATGCACAGTGAGCGCAGCGGGGTGCCCACACCTGTGATGCCGGTGCCACCGAGGGGAGGGGGAGACGAGCGAGCTCAAGCGGGCGGCCGCATCGCTGGAGCGAGGGACAGACGAGTGGCCGATTGTTGAAAGTCAACAGCTACACTTTTGGTAGTTGCTGACATTTAACAGGGTGGAACTCCGCTTTAAGAACATTAATAGTCATTAAAACCTTTATGGGTAAAGTTCTGCTTTAGGCTACGTTTCCACTAGTGCGACTCCAAAGTCGCACGATTTAGAGTGCGACATTGATCAAACTTTACACTCTCTGGATCAAAGTCGCATCAACATAGTGCAGGAACCTTTTCAAAGTTGCTGCAACTTTAAGTCGCATAGATTGGAACAGGTGCCATTGAAATCAATGGGCTGTGACTTGTCCTGCGATTTTGTGTCCAAAGTTACAAGACAAGTCGCACTAGTGGAAATGGAACCTTAATGAGTGGAGTAATTCCATTTCTTAATGATGAATCCACTTTTGTATTTCGGGGATGTTATTTCTACTGTGTCCAGATGTTTAAATATAATAAGCAAAATAGTTTTGCAATGAGCATGTCAAAAATATTAGCAACCGACCAGGAAACAAAGATTTTAGGGCACCTTTACTAGCAAAATTTAGCTGCATATTAAATGATGATTTTTGCAAGTAATTGTTGGGCTCATTCATAGTATTCACAATATGATCATAGGAATCTGTTTACCCCATCTTACAAATGCCTCCTTAAAAATCATCTGTCCCTCTTCCTATTCCAGTCCGTCACTCTCTCTTAAGCCTTTTTCACACTGGCACCCCTGCATTAAGGTTTCTAAATGCAGAAGAAGTGATTTGGGAAGAACAATTTTTATTCCCAGATCACTTTTTTTTGCACCTAGATGTTCCAGCTTTAAAGCAGGTTTTAGGTGCTTTTAGATAGTTTACACACATACTGTTTTCTCCAAATGCAGCTAAGCTCAGTTTAAGGCCCCATACACACAGACGTTTTTTTACAGCCACGTTTTAGAGCATTTTTTGCAGCTCTCCATGTTATTCAATGGTCCCATACAAACGCTGATGTTTTTGAGCTGTAGATAGGGTCGGCGTTTGTGAGCTGAAAGCAGAACCCACTGCCAGCGCATTCTGAAGCTGCATTGTTAGAGCGTTTTTGACGCTGAGCCAGCAAAACGCTCACTAATGCGCATTAACGCCGTAGCGACATTAACCGGCATTTTTAGCGCCGGCATTTTCCGGTTCAAAAATAGCAGAGGAATGTTTTTTCAAACAAAACGCAACGTAGCGCTGGTGCTCAAAAACGCGCATTAACGTTAATGCAAAACGCTAATGAAACCGCTTTTTTTATGCTGATTTTTTCCTAACGTCGGTCCCGATGTTACAGCTTATTTTTTTTAATACGCCCATGTGTATGGGACCTGAATGGCATCAATGAAAAAAACCTTTTTTGGGCTCATGCATATTTTGGCACCACCGATTTGAGTGTAGATCCTTTTGCCAGCAGCCAGGATCATATGCGGCAAACAGAAAATCTGCGTTCCTCAGAGTGGACCTGATAAAAGCTGATTGTCACAAGAACGACTGGAGCACTAGCTTCACCTACATCATTGCTTGGGTGAGCTGCCCATCATCCTAGCAACCAATAGTGCAGAGCATGCATGTAAATGTTACAGAAATGTTTACATGCATATACAAACAACTTTTTTACACAGCATCGATAGGTGTATTTTATGAGGTCTCATCAGTTGAGTCCACAAGCAATAAGAAAATCTGGTGGTCTAAAGAAAAAAACACTTTGTCCATTCAGCCTAAAGTGGCAGAGTGTCCTGATAGCACCAAACCCACACTAAGGTATACTCCTCAATCCACACTCCTTCACTACCACTCCATTGCATTGGAGCCTATAGTTTAGTTTTAATGGAGCAGGGCTTTCGGGTATGACCCCAACTATAAACTGGCCTATATAGTAAAATAAGGACAACACAAAGAAATATGTCAGTAATTAAAAGTGACTCTAAGGATTGTTCAGTTCGACTTGCTATTATGGAAAATAAGGATAAGAAATAGAACATAAAAATAATGGTAGCAGAAATGTCAGTTTACAAACTTCTAGCCTGCAGTTTCTTCATCATCTAGGAAGCAAAGGGATAGTGCATATTTCTCTACTCTCTATTAGTGTGCAGAATGTAGATTAGGGTGGAGCTTGTTACATGCCAGCTCATAGAGAAGAATGTACAGCATGCCACATGCTTTGTCTGGTCTGTGAGCTGTGTGTGTTGTAGGGTTGGGTGAGAAAGCCTAAAGCAACCCATACACAGGGCGAATTTCTTTCCTGCGACCATGGGCAGGCTGGTTTTACCCAAGTTGCTTGATCTTTCAACTAGTTACATTCAGCCTACCTATACATGGTTTGAAGCAGCAGGAACCGGCCGAAATTTGAACCGTCTATGTCCAGCCTTAACGTTGCTTTTGTTCCTAGGTGAGACGGATACAATAGGATCATATAGGCTGTAATATAGAATTTCTGTGAATGTCGATAATGCCCCACTAATTTACCCAAAATCAAAACCCACTATAAATCTTTAAAGTTGCCCTCAGACTCTAGAGTAGGTTTTTTCAACCAGGGTTCCTCAAGAAGTTACTAGGGGTTCCTTAAAACGGTCTACCTATCAGACAAGCTACCATTGACACTAATGATCTTTGCAGCTATTTTTAAGGGGGGCACTGACTACCAATATAAGGACCATTCTTACCACTGATTACCAGTGTACTAGGGCCCTTCACTGAACACTAGTAAGGGGGTAGATCTCCAATGACCATCAATATAAGGATTCACTTTTCTGCTGACCACCAATGTGGTTAGAGCGCACCATTCTTACTGCCTGCTTTTCTTTTCTGCCCAGTGTTAATATTTGTCTAATTCCACTATCACTAAAAAGGTTTTATAATAATAGGGTAGCACTGAGTATCAAGTACATCACATGCCATATTCTTTTTTTTCTTACGGTTTACACTTGAAAGTTTTTTAAAGGGTTGCTCCGTGTGAAAATGGTTGAAAAAGGCTGTTCTAGAAGAATTCAAAGAAAAAAGTATTGTTTGTGCTGCAGAGCTCTCAAACTTGTGAAGACAGAGTGACAGGATTGTGGCCCAGTCTGCCATTTTGGGTCCATGGTTTCATTTAGGCAAATATATTATCAAGTAAAGTTATAGTTTTTGCATAAAGCAGGTAATTCCACAAGCATCTTAATATCCACAAACATTCCTGTTTTTCTTTCATGGAAGGTGATGTCCATGGTCCATGTGACACAAACTGTACTTCTTGCTCATTCGCCAGTTCAAATCCTAAAATGCGTCTGTTGAAAGCTCAATTCATTTTTTTCTATGCATGCAATTAACCACTTCATATCCGGGCCAATTTTTTGGACTTGGTGTTTACAAGTTAAAACCATTTTTTCATTTGCTATAAAATTACTTAAAACCCAGAAACATATGTTCTTTTTTTTTCTAACACCCTAAACAATAAAATGGCGGTCGTTGCAATACTCTGTCGCACCGTATTTGCGCAGCGGTCATACAAGTGCAGTTTTTTTGGAAAAAATACGCTTTTTTTGAGTTAAAAAATAAGACAACAGTAAAGTTAGGCCAATTTTTTTCCATATTGTGAAAGATAATGTTACGCCGAGTAAAATGATACCCATACTCATGATTCAAAATTGCGCCCGCTCGTGGAATGGCGACAAACTTTGGCACTTAAAAATCTATATCGGCGACATTTAAAAATTTCTACAGGTTACCAGTTTTGAGTTACAGAGTAGTTCTAGTGCTAGAATTATTGCTCTCACTCTAACGATGATGGCAATACCTCACATGTGTGGTTTGAACATCGTTTTCATATGCGGGCGGGACTTGCGTATGCGTTCGCTTCTGCGCGCAAGCTTGGCGGGACGGAGCACTTTAAATTTTTTTTTTTTTTTTAATTTTACTTTTTATTTTTACACCGTCCTTTAACCACTTGCCGACCGCCGATCGGCATTTGACAGCGGCAAAGTGGCTCTTTAAGGCAAATCGCCGTCATCTGACGACGGCTGCCAGATCGCGCACAGTGAGCGCGCGCCGCCGGAGGCGCGCCCGCTCGCTCACTGTGTCCGGGGAGGGCCAGGGAGCGGGTGCGGCGGCTTCGATTGCCGCTGGCCACCCGCGATGCCCCCCCCGGAGTGAAAGAATGGAGGTCCGTGTAAGTAAACACGGACCTCCGTTCTGTGTGAGGGGGAAGGGCTGTGATCACAGCCTTCCTCTACACATAAGGTGTGATCGCTTCCCTTCTCCTGTTAGGGCAGTCCCCCCACAGTAAGAACACGCCCAGGGAACACAGTTAACCCTTAGAGCACCCCCTGCAGGTTAACCCCTTCACTGCCAATGGCATTTACACAGTAATCAGTGCATTTTTATAGCACTGATCGCTGTATAAATGCCAATGGTCCCAAAAAAGTCTCAAAATGTTCCGACATGTCCGCTGAAATATCGCAGTACCGCTAAAAATCGCAGATCGCCGCCATTACTAGTAAAAAATAAAAAAAAATAAAAACCCCAAAAATGAATTCTCATCATCCGTAAACGCGACCACTTTTGCGCAAACCAATCAATAAACGCCGATTGCAATTTTTTTTATCACAAATATGAGGAAGAATATAAATCGGCCAAAAACGGTGAAAAAAAATGTTTTTTTATATTTTTTTTTTGGATTTGGTTTTTAGCAAAAAGTAAGAAATTTGGTTTTTTTTTGCAAAATTGTCGCTCTTCTTTTGTTTATAGCAGCGATCAGAAATGACGCAGCAGTGATCAAATACCACCAAAAGAAAGCTCTATTTGTGGGAAAAAAAGGACGCAAATTTCAGTTAAAGCGACGCAGCGCCGAATCGCAAAAAGGGCTCCGGTCCTAAAGTGTGAAATCCTTCCGGGGCTGAAGTGGATAAAAAAAAAAATGTGATCACTTTTATTCCTATTACAAGAAATGTAAACATTCCTTGTAATAGAAAAAAGCATGTCAGGACCTCTTAAATATGAGATCTGGGGTCAAAAAGACCTCAGATCTCATATTTACAGTAAAACGCAAAATAAAAAAAAAAAATAATAATAATTTGAAAAAATGACAGTTCAACAAAAAAAGAGCCCTTTAAGAGCACTGGGTGGAAGTGACTTGTGACGTCGCTTCCGCCCTGCCATGTTATGGAGCCAACTCGGCTCACGGACACTAGGGGCAGAGGAACCGATCATCTCCGCCGCTGCCAGCGGGTCCGGTAAACGGCGGAGATGACCGGAAACCGGCAAGAGGGGGGCACCTCTCCCGCCGCTGATAAAAGTGATCTCGTGGCAAATCCACCACGGAGACCACTTTTATCGTACACAGAATCGCCGGCAGAAAAAAAACGATATCTGAATGGTGCCTGTAGCTGCAGGCACCATTCAGATATCACCACTCAAAGTCAGCGACGTCATATTACGTGACTTTGCATGAAGTGGTTAATAAATATAACTAAACCATGTCCAAAGTCTTTTTTTTAAGTTTTAGATGGAGTAGGTTCTAATCTTGTCTAGGTCCCTGCTTGGTAGTGTCACCTTCCCTAATTGTCAGGAGCCATTGGCTCCAGCTCCTGTCAGTCAGATCTTCTGAGGAGGAAGCAGGGGACGTGGCCAAGCTGTGCTATGTGTGTCTATAGATGCACACAGCCCAGTTCAGGTGCACACTTATACATTCGCCCCCATAGCACACAGCTTGCTATGGGGGCACACAAAAGAGAGGAGGAGCAGACAGCGCTGGCGGAGAATTCCAGAAGAGAAGGTAAGGGCCAACTCTGAGCAATACCACTGCACAGAACAGGTAATTATAAGGCCTCATGCACACTGGACATTATAAAAATGCTGTAGAAAGCTGTAGGTGTAGAATTGGTTTTGCAGTAGATTTTTTTAAGCAAAACTATACTCCAACAAAAGCTTATGGTTTAAAAACGCTGATGAACACTAAATACGCGCATTTTTTAAGCTTTTATCAGAGTTAGAGCATTTTTACAGCTGAAAAAATAACATGCTGGGGAGTTTACTGGCTGCAGAAAAAAAAAAACCTGAAGCCAAAACAGCAGCTTTAAAAAAGGGATTTTATTAAAACTTACCGTAAAATCCTTTTCTCTGAGTTCACTGACAGACGCAGCTCTTCATGACATGTGGGTTTATGCTTGTCCAACTAGGAGTTAACTAGGCAGGGAAAAGAAACAGCTGGCCCCTCCCTTGGGGCCGTCCTCTCTTCCCACATAAACCCTCTCCATAGCATAGCTCAGCAGTTCGTACACAAGCCGTACAGAGAACAGAGCACAGAGGGGTGGGTGCTGCGTCTGTCAGTGAACTCGGAGAAAAGGATTTTACGGTAAGTTTTAATAAAATCCCTTTTTCTCCTACGTTCACTGACAGACGCAGCTCTTCATGACATGTGGGGATGTCCCAAAGCTGTGTCAAAAAGAGGGGTGGGTAAACGATAACAACTGTACCCAACAGAACCTCTTAAGGAGGCGCCAGACGCGCCTACACTGCCACCTGCAAAACCTTGCGGCCAAAAGAAGTGTCCGAAGATGCTGGCACATCAACCTATAAAACTTAGAGAAAGTGTGTACCGAGGCCCAAATGGCCACCTTGCACACCTGTGACACTGAGGCCTGGTGTCTAAAAGCCCAGGAAGTGCTAACAGCCCTGGTAGAATGTGACATGACCAGAAAAGGGGGGAACCTTGCCCCATCAGAATATGCGCGGGTCACGGTTTGTCTAAACCAACGAGACATAGTAGCCGACGAGGCCGCCAAACCTTTGCGCGGACCCTCTGTCAGCACAAACAATGCATCAGCCTTCCGAAAAGAAGCTGTAGCAGCTAATTACACTCGTAAGGCCCTCACTACATCCAAGGCATGCAACCCAATTTCCTTTGGGTGCGATGGACGAGGGCACAATGGATGAAGAACAATATCTTCATTAATGTGAAAAGAAGAGACCACCTTCGGAAGGAAGGGAGGAAAGAGTCGCAAGACCGTCTTGTCCTTATGCAGGACCAGGTAGAGAGACTTGCACGATAGTGCTGCCATTTCAGACACCCGTCTGGCGGAAGTGATGGCTACCAAAAAAGCCACCTTTTACGACAGCAGTTGTAAGGAAATCTCCCTGATATTTACATAGGGCGGTTTCTGAAGTACAGAAAGCACCAAATTCAGATCCATCTGGGCCGTCGGGCCTTCACCCGAGGCGCCACATGTCGCACACCTTGTACAAAAGGTACGAATCAACGAGTACGAAACCAAAGGTCTCTAGAAAAGAATCGCCAGAGCCGATATCTGGCCCTTGAGATTACTCAAAGCCAGTTTTTTGTTCAGGTCCTGCTGCAAAAAAGTCAGGACCCTGAACACTACATAAGAGCGAGGGTTATGACCCTCCGCCTCGCACCAAGCTATGTAAGCCTTCCAAGTGCGATGGTAAATCTTGCGAGAAGTACACTTGCGAGCCTTCAACAAGGTAGGGATCATGGAGACAACGACTCCCCTGTCTCTTAGCACCTGGGACTCGATAGCCAGGCCGTCGAAGCCAGCGAGGGCAAGGCAGAGTGTGAGATGGGCCCCTGAGACAGTAGATCGTCTCGCAGCGGGAGCCGCCAGGAGGCATCTGCCACCATTTGCACCACGTCAGCGTACCAAGTGCGCCGAGGCCAATCTGGAGCCACCAGGATTATTGGTATTCCCTCTGCCACAATCCTGCGTATCAAACGCGGTAGAAGTGTTATCGGAGGGAAGGCGTACAGAAGGCGGTAACGGCCCCAGGGGGCCACCAGAGCGTCCGTGGCCACTGCCAACGGATCCTTCGTTCTGGACACACCTTGTGATTGAACCGAGACGCCATGAGATCCAAGTCCGGCGTCCCCCATCTACGGCAAATCCGGTTGAACACCTCCGGGTGGAGAGACCACTCTCCCTGGTCCAGCGTCTGGCGACTGAGAAAGTTCGTCTGCCAGTTTTCCACAGCTGGAATGTAAATGGCGGAGAGTGCCGGAACGGGACGTTCCGCCCAACGCAGTATCAGAGCTGCCTCCACCGCAGCTGCTGGACTCCTCGTGCCGCCCTGATGGTTCACATATGCCACTACCGTGGCATTGTCCGACTGAATCTGAATCGGATGACCCTGCAACCTCACTGTCCAGTGAGATAGGCACAATCTGAGTGCTCTCAGTACCAGCACATAGATGGGGAGGCGAGCCTCCTGTGCCGACCAACGGCCCAGGACCCCAACCCAGTCTGAAAGACTGGCATGCGTGGTGAAGACCACTCACTGAAGGGGCAGGAACGACTTCCCCAGAATCGCCGAGTCCTGAGCCACCAGGTCAGAGACGCCCTGGTCTGGGAGCTCAGACGGATCAGAAGGTCCAAGGACCGAGGGGACCTGTCCCACCGAGCCAGGATTGCTCGCTGAAGGAGACGAGTGTGACTCTGGGCGTAAGGTATCGCCTCGAAAGTCGAGACCATGAGCCCCAGCACCAGCATACAGAATCATAATGAAGACCGTCGGTGCGATATGAGGGATCGCACTGCCGACTGCAGTGACAGCAACTTGGCTGGAGGAAGGAAAAACCTTCGCCTGCTCTGTGTCCAGAATCAGGCCCAGATACTCCAGGCGACGGGATGGAAATACCGTCGACTTCTGCAAGTTGAGCAACCAATCAAAGTCCTGCAGCGAGGTCATTGTGATTCTCACATTCTTCTTGAAAACTCGAGGGGCTGAGGCCAGACCGAAAGGGAGTGCCACAAATTGACAATGGAGGAGCACATCCCTGAAGCCCAGAGATGGCAGAAATTCCCCCTGATGGAGGGCGGCCACAACCGAGCGGATAGATTCCATCCGGAATTTCCACGCCCTGACATACCGGTTCAGGGCCTTCAGGTCCGGTACTGGCCGGAACCCCCCCCCCCCCCCCCCACGAACAGGTTTGAGTAAAAACCTTGAAACTTCTCCACTGGAGGCACTGGCACGAACACCCCTTGGTCCGAGAGTGCTTGGACAGCCCCGAAGAGGGCCTCCCGGCGTGCCTGCGGAAGCCCTAAGTTCGATGGGAAGAACCTGTCTGGGGGCAGAGAGTTTAACTTAGAAAACGTCCCCCCACCCGAAGCCCGTCAACCCATCAGGCCGAGGAGGTTTGTCCTCCGCCTTTTTGGTTTTTATTTTGCGCTGCCACTGCCGGTACCCGGCCCCTGCAGCGACCTTACCGGGACGGGTCCCTACCTGCTGCGCCCAGGGCGCGAAAAAAACTCTACTGACCCGAGGTAAGGGGCCCCTGTCTACGGCGGAACTCACGCCTCCGGGGCTCAGGGAGGAAAGTGCACTGACCTCCTGTGAAATCCTCAATGATCTCACCCAGCTGTGGACCGAATAGACGTCCACCCTGAAAGGGAAAGTTTGCGAGACCTTTTTTGGAAGCATGGTCACCGGACCAAAAACGCAACCAGAGTACCCGTCTGAGGATACGGCAACACCGCTATCCTGGATAACATAGGCAGTAAATCAACGGCCGCATCACCAAGGTACTTGTAACCTTGGAGCAAAAATTCAGCCCTCTGCGGCGTATCCATCAGGAGGTCACAGTCCAGAACATTCTGGAGCTCCGCCATACGCTCAGACAGATATTGCGCCGCCATGGCGGACGTCAGGGCTGGCTGCAGAGCAGAGCCTGCCACCAGGAAGAGCAACTTTAACAGCGCCTCTGACTTTCTGTCAGCAGAGCCCTTGAAGGAAGGAACCCTTCCAGAGGAAAGGTCGTCACCTTATTAAGGTGAGCTATAGGCGGGACCACCGCAGGCGACTCCCATTTTTTTTTTAAAAAAAGCTTTCCTCAAAGGGATAGCGAGCAGCGAACCGTTTGGACCTATGTCTCTTGGAGTGTGGGAGGAAACCGGAGCACCAGGAGGAAACGCACGCAAGCACAGGGAGAACATGCAAACCTCAGGCAGGGAGGCCATGGTTAGGATCTGAGCCAGCAAGCATCTTGCCGCCCGGCGCAATTGCTACCCACTACACCACTGTGCTGCTGCGAAAAAGAATGCTGCGGACGCAGCCATTCACGATAAATAAGGTGATCAAAGTCGTCGTGTCACCACATCACCCATCGTTAACGCGGCCCGCCGTTCTACGAACGACCGAGTCTAGGATTGGTACCGGAGGGACGGACTCCAAACGTACAAGAGGGACACGAACGCACGCAAAGGAGGACCACGAGGCCAAAGGAGGGTGTGAGGTTCTCTGTATCCAGGTTTGCCAAGCGACGAGCGATAGGGAAACTCCTTTCGAAAAAAATTTTTTTTTTACCCTCAGCGGACGCCACCAGGGCGGATATCGAGTGGAATTATTCCACTGCTGGAAAGGAGACCTTCCCAAGGAAGGAAGTTCCCGA
>BLSH010257596.1:1532700-1543008 GCA_018402905.1 Glandirana rugosa | reverse complement strand
TGCGATGGACGAGGGCACAATGGATGGAGAACAATATCTTCATTAATGTGAAAAGAAGAGACCACCTTCAGAAGGAAGGGAGGAAAGAGTCGCAAGACCGCCTTGTCCTTATGCAGGACCAGGTAGAGAGACTTGCACGATAGTGCTGCCATTTCAGACACCCGTCTGGCGGAAGTGATGGCTACCAAAAAAGCCACCTTTTGCGACAGCAGTTGTAAGGAAATCTCCCTGATATTTACATAGGGCGGTTTCTGAAGTACAGAAAGCACCAAATTCAGATCCATCTGGGCCGTCGGGCCTTCACCCGAGGCGCCACATGTCGCACACCTTGTACAAAAGGTACGAATCAACGAGTACGAAACCAAAGGTCTCTAGAAAAGAATCGCCAGAGCCGATATCTGGCCCTTGAGATTACTCAAAGCCAGTTTTTTGTTCAGGTCCTGCTGCAAAAAAATCAGGACCCTGAACACTACATAAGAGCTAGGGTTATGACCCTCCGCCTCGCACCAAGCTATGTAAGCCTTCCAGGTGCGATGGTAAATCTTGCGAGAAGTACACTTGCGAGCCTTCAACAAGGTAGGAATCATGGAGACAGCGACTCCCCTGTCTCTTAGCACCTGGGACTCGATAGCCAGGCCGTCGAAACCAGCGAGGGCAAGGCAGAGTGTGAGATGGGCCCCTGAGACAGTAGATCGTCTCGCAGCGGGAGCCGCCAGGAGGCATCTGCCACCATTTGCACCACGTCGGCGTACCAAGTGCGCCGAGGCCAATCTGGAGCCACCAGGATTATTGGTATTCCCTCTGCCACAATCCTGCGTATCAAACGCGGTAGAAGTGTTATCGGAGGGAAGGCGTACAGAAGGCGGTAACGGCCCCAGGGGGCCACCAGAGCGTCCGTGGCCACTGCCAACGGATCCTTCGTTCTGGACACAAAGGTCTTCACCTTGTGATTGAACCGAGACGCCATGAGATCCAAGTCCGACGTCCCCCATCTACGGCAAATCCGGTTGAACACCTCCGGGTGGAGGGACCACTCTCCCTGGTCCAGCGTCTGGTGACTGAGAAAGTTCGCCTGCCAGTTTTCCACAGCTGGAATGTAAATGGCGGAGAGTGCCGGAACGGGACGTTCCGCCCAACGCAGTATCAGAGCTGCCTCCACCGCAGCTGCTGGACTCCTCATGCCGCCCTGATGGTTCACATATGCCACTACCGTGGCATTGTCCGACTGAATCTGAATCGGACGACCCTGCAACCTCACTGTCCAGTGAGCTAGGCACAATCTGAGTGCTCTCAGTACCAGCACATAGATGGGGAGGCGAGCCTCCTGTGCTGACCAACGGCCCAGGACCCCACCCCAGTCTGAAAGACTGGCATGCGTGGTGAAGACCACTCACTGAAGGGGCAGGAACGACTTCTCCAGAATCGTCGAGTCCTGAGCCACCAGGTCAGAGACGCCCTGGTCTGGGAGCTCAGACAGATCAGAAGGTCCAAAGACCGAGGGGACCTGTCCCACCGAGCCAGGATTGCTCGCTGAAGGAGACGAGTGTGACTCTGGGCGTAAGGTATCGCCTCGAAAGTCGAGACCATGAGCCCCAGCACCAGCATACAGAATCATAAT
Source organism: Glandirana rugosa (assembly GCA_018402905.1). NCBI lineage: Eukaryota > Metazoa > Chordata > Amphibia > Anura > Ranidae > Glandirana > Glandirana rugosa. The sequence goes on along the minus strand of BLSH010257596.1, from coordinate 1,541,390 downwards.
GAAGACCGTCGGTGCGATATGAGGGATCGCACTGCCAACTGCAGTGACAGCAACTTGGCTGGAGGAAGGAAAAACCTTTGCCTGCTCTGTGTCCAGAATCAGGCCCAGATACTCCAGGCGACGGGATGGAAACACCGTCGACTTCTGCAAGTTGAGCAACCAGTCGAAGTCCTGCAGCAAGGTCATTGTGATTCGCACATTCTTCCTGAAAACTCGAGGGGCTGAGGCCAGACCGAAAAGGGAGTGCCACAAATTGACAATGGAGGAGCACATCCCTGAAGCCCAGAGATGCCAGAAATTCCCCCTGATGGAGGGCGGCCACAACCGAGCGGATAGATTCCATCCGGAATTTCCACGCCCTGACATACCGGTTCTGGGCCTTCAGGTCCGGTACTGGCCGGAACCCCCCCCCCCCACGAACAGGTTTGAGTAAAAACCTTGAAACTTCTCCACTGGAGGCACTGGCACGAACACCCCTTGGTCCGAGAGTGCTTGGACAGCCCCGAAGAGGGCCTCCCGGCGTGCCTGCGGGAGCCCTAAGTTCGATGGGAAGAACCTGTCTGGGGGCAGAGAGTTTAACTTAGAAAACGTCCCCCCACCCGAAGCCCATCAACCCATCAGGCTGAGGAGGTTTGTCCTTCGCCTTTTTGTTTTTTATTTTGCGCTGCCACTGCCGGTACCCGGCCCCTGCAGCGACCTTACCGGGACGGGTCCCTACCTGCTGCGCCCAGGGCGCGAAAAAACCTCTACTGACCCGAGGTAAGGGGCCCCTGTCTACGGCGGAACTCACGCCTCCGGGGCTCTGGGAGGAAAGTGCACTGACCTCCTGTGAAATCCTCAATGATCTCACCCAGCTGTGGACCGAATAGACGTCCACCCTGAAAGGGAAAGTTCGCGAGACCTTTTTTGGAAGCATGGTCACCGGACCAAAAACGCAAGCAGAGTACCCGTCTGAGGATACGGCAACACCGCTATCCTGGATAACATAGGCAGTAAATCAACGGCCGCATCACCAAGGTACTTGTAACCTTGGAGCAAAAATTCAGCCCTCTGCGGCGTATCCATCAGGAGGCCACAGTCCAGAACATTCTGGAGCTCCGCCATACGCTCAGACAGATATTGCGCCGCCATGGCGGACGTCAGGGCTCGCTGCAGAGCAGAGCCTGCCACCAGGAAGAGCAACTTTAACATCGCCTCTGACTTTCTGTCAGCGGAGCCCTTGAAGGAAGAAACCCTTCCAGAGGAAAGGTCGTCGCCTTATTAAGGCGAGCTATAGGCGGGACCACCGCAGGCGACTCCCATTTTTTTTTTTTAAAAAAGCTTTCCTCAAAGGGATAGCGAGCAGCGAACCGTTTGGACCTATGTCTCTTGGAGTGTGGGAGGAAACCGGAGCACCAGGAGGAAACGCACGCAGGCACAGGGAGAACATGCAAACATCAGGCAGGGAGGCCATGGTTAGGATCTGAGCCAGCAAGCATCTTGCCACCCGGCACAATTGCTACCCACTACACCACTGTGCTGCTGCGAAAAAGAATGCTGCGGACGCAGCCATTCACGATAAATAAGGTGATCAAAAAAGTGATCATAAGGGTAAGCCTTGGGGGCCTTAGGGGGCCTGGAGGACCCATACGCAGAAGTCTGCGAGTCGCCACCCTGGCGCAATCGCAGCGTAGTGCGAGTTCCAGCGATAATGGCGAAAACTACGCTCTTTAAGGCGCAGTCGCTGTCCCCTGAACTCTACTCCATCCGAGGGACCCATGTTCCCCATCAGATAGGCCCACTGGGGTCCCTATGACCTCAGAGGCCACTTCCGGATCAGAATCCTCCCTTGAAAGCAAGGAGGAGGGGGACGCTTCTTGGGGCCCTGTTGGGCGACATCCACCCAGGGAAGAATTCACTAAAGACCGCCGCAGCTGGTTCAAAAAGGCCCCTTGCGCCGCTGCTGATTCCTCCTCAGCAGATTCAGCAGTATAGTCTGCAATCGTTCTCCCCTCAAAACAGTCTTAGTTACACACAGTCATGGGGGGGAAGGTCTCCGTCACTGCTCCTGTATGGCCACTTTCCGTGATCCAGGTCCTATGGTCCGATGATCATCTGGAGGGATGTCCTGAGGAAAACCACCGCTAGGAGGGCCAGACCGTCCAAAGGCTTGACCGTTTAGATGGAAATAAAAAGCAGGGCACTCGCCATAGTGTAAAACCTCGGTGATGAGGGGGCTAATTTATTATAATCATATAAAAACAACAAATCCGAATTTCAACAAGCTTGTGTAAAATAACGCAGCAATCAATAGGCCAGGCCGCCCGCACAGAACGGGCATGATGCGACGGTTCCCCATACCGCGGGACTGGCTCGCATCGGTCGGCCAGGCCGGGGAAGTACAGAGCCCATGGACTCTCTATGCCCCGGCCGGCTTCTTGATAGCAGATCAATGCTTGATAGAAGTCAAATAAAATAAAAGTAAAAGAAAGAATAAAGAAAAATGGTCACAAACAGGACCACAATTCCCCTAAAGGGAAGCCAGGTCAACTCCTTGCAAACTAGGCATTGAAACTGCTGAGCTATGCTATGGAGAGGGTTTATGTGGGAAGAGAGGACGGCCCCATGGGAGGGGCCAGCTGTTTCTTTTCCCTGCCTAGTTAACTCCTAGTTGGACAAGCATAAACCCACATGTCATGAAGAGCTGCGTCTGTCAGTGAACGTAGGAGAAAATGTCTCGTGTGCCTGAGGCCTAAACCTCTTTTTCATTTTAATGTAAAAAAAGAATCAATCACCTCAAACACAAAGGTAATCAAATGTTTCAAATTTATATCCAAATAATATTACAGTGTGTACAATACGCAGTGTGTAAGAAAGAGAAGTGTTAGAACATCTGCTTTTCTTGTTTACAAAATGACTGCATCATGTGGAAAATGATCTAGAAGAAAATAAATGCATTATTGTGCTTTGATTTAAGTTACAGAACTTTAATATAGGTTGTATCATCTTCTCTTTCGCTTGATGCATGGTTGTAGGGCTGCCACATGGGAAATCCAAATTTAGAGACTCCATCCACCATCAATAATATGTGCATTACCAGTCACATAGGCAGCCTATAAAAGAAAGACGCTTATAAACAATAACATTTAAACCAGTACCAAACAATATAATGCAGTAAATAGATTTTCAAAAAGATTTTCCAGGGAAAATACTCCTTTGGTCCTTGTTGCTTTCCCTTATAAGCAACACGTTCTGCTGCAGTTATTTAGAATTGCTTTGAGACTATCCGGTTCCAGAGGACCCTGCCCTCTTTCTGCTTCATTGCTCGGACATTCCTATTACGTATAGAAAGTCGATGCTGCGCCATCTACTTAACGCTGCCAAAAATTGCATCGCTTTGCGATGGAAAGAACCTTATCCTTCCTCCATTCAAATGCTTTCAGCACTAAATAAACACAAACGTTATAAAAAAAACATGGCTTTCATGGAATATGTTCATATACTCAGATGAAGGTAGATCTCTGCTAGATGGCACCAAACAAAATACTCCGTCTAGGCCAGCACACTTGTTTAATATGTTAAAATCCCCCCTCTCTGGTCCATTTCTCTCCTTTCCCTCCCCTCCTCTTTTCCTCCTTCCCAATGATATGACAAAACCCAGGTACCCAACCTCGTTTCCATTCTGTGGTTTTACATTAGCTAATATAACAATATTATTTCCTTTCTGTACACTATGTGATTTGGGGTGTTATGTTATTCATGCACTTATCCTGTTGGACTACAATTTTGCAGTTCAGATGTTGATACAATCTGTTGGTTATCTTGTATTCTAAATAAAGAATTAATAAAAAGAATTGCTTTGAAGACTCTGCACATAATGTCACTGGTGGAGTGGTCAGGGGCACAATACATTTTGCCTAACGAGTAACTGTAGATATAACTTAAACTTAGCTTCCAGTGATGGGTAAAATAATAGAGAAATAAAATGCCCCCCCACATTACTTCACCCTCAATTAAGGTAAACCTGTCATAACAGAAACAAGAAGGTGGCCATTGCTGACCTCTCCTTTCAAAATTGCTAGTTGGCTTTGACTCAGGGACCTGGAACAAGTTGGCAGATAAGGACTTCTGGCTCCTTTTTCCTGTTCTGCTCTCTTGTTTAAGGTCTGTGACTCAGAAACTACTTAAGCCAGAGGGCAAAACAGCCAAGCAACTAACATTGTGTAAAGGAGGTCAGAGATTGTAAACCTGGTATTTATTTTTGACCAGTTTACCTCATGAAGTAGAAATCAAATGTTTTTTTTTTTCTCCTGGAAAACCCATTTCAGTTTACAGTTCTGTAATGGAGGTATAGTAGTGTATGCAGATCTTTAGAGTAGAGGTTTATATGTGTTTTTTGTGGTGCTGTTGAATTGCATCTTCTTACAGGTCAAGACCCAATCTACATGGAAGTTCTATTATCTGTTTATATGTTCTTAAGGGATCTTTGTCTAAGACTAGGGCCACAGGAACATTTTTTTTTTTAATCTCAAAGACTGAAAAAATAACCCACGCATTCAATTGCTCTTTTTTCCTATTGCAGGAGATTTTTTGACTGATTGTTAGAAATATTTAATTCATGAGATTTAAGCGACCCTGTCAATACAGTATATTGAGAAAAATTAATTCTTCACTCTCTTGCAGAATATCAGGTGCTACTGCTATCCAACACTTCCAGGGATGTCAAATAGCCTGCCCTTCCTGCTCACTATGGTTGTTCATTACAAGACACAGCAGTTGGGAGGTAGAACCACAGTGGGTATTTTAACTGAGTTTCGGGTATGAAGCTACATGACGGGTGGAGGGATATAAATCATTTATATTAAAGCTGCAGCATTTTTAAAACAAATGCATAATACTGGTAAACTTTTACTTTAAATGTAATTGCAATGCCTTAAATTACTTCCTGTCTATTAGCCTTCAGATGCTGATCTTTCCTACACAGAACCCTTAAAGTGATTGTTATTTTAATAAAATATTCAAACATATTATACTTATCTGCGCTGTGCAATAGTTTTGCACAGAGCAGCCCTGATCCTCCTCTTCTGGGATATCCTACCAACGCTCCTGGCTCTTCCAGCCTTCAGGGTGCCCCCACAGCAAGCCGCACTGTAGGACTGAAACAACTAATCCAAATAATGGATTATAAAAGTAGTTGTCAAATATTTTCATTATTGATTAGTTGGTCAGCCAATTGGTTGGCCTGCATAAAGAATGCATTATTTGCGTACATATCAGGATATATAGTGCAGCACGCATACAGCTCAGGACACTGTTCATACATGTCAGCAAGTACCTCAGAACTTGCGAATAAATAGATTTAAAAATAGAATCGAACAGTTGAGACCAGGTTCTAAAAATAGATCCAGGTTCTAAAAATAGATCCAGGATCTAAAAATAGATCGAACAGTTGAGACCAGGATCTAAAAATAGATCAAACTGTTTAGACCAATATCTAAAAATAGATCCAGGATCAAAAATTAGATCAAACTATTGAGACCAGGCTCTAAAAATAGATCAAATACTTGAGACCAGGATCTAAAAATAGATCCAACTGTTTAGACAAATATCTAAAAATAGATCCAGGATCTAAAAATTGATGGAATAGTTGAGACCAGGTTCTAAAAATAGATCCAGGATCAAAAATTAGATCAAACTATTGAGACCAGGTTCTAAAAATAGATTCAGGATCTAAAATTAGATCAAACTATTGAGACCAGGTTCTAAAAATAGATCCAGGATCTAAAAATAGATCGAACTGTTTAGACCAATATCTAAAAATAGATCCAGGATCTAAAAATAGATCAAACTGTTTAGACCAAGATTTAAAAATAGATCAAATAGTTGAGACCAGGATCTAAAAATAGATCTAGGATCTAAAAATAGATAAAACTGTATAGACCAAGATCTAAAAATAGATCCAGGATCTAAAAATAGATTGAATAGTTGAGACCAGGATGTAAAAATAGTTTGAACTGTTGAGACCAGGATCTAAAAAAATAGATCCAGGATCTAAAAATAGATTGGTTGAGAACAGGTTCTAAAAATAGATCCAGGATCTAAAAATAGATTCAATAGTTGAGACCAGGATCTAAAAATAGATCGAATAGTTGAGACCAGGATCTAAAAATAGATGAAACTGTTTAGACCATGTTCTAAAAATAGATCCAGGATCTAAAAATAGATTGAATAGTTGAGACCAAGATCTAAAAATAGATCGAACCATTGAGACCGGGATCTAAAATTTGATTGAATAGTTGAGACCAGGTTCTAAAAATAGATTGAATATTTGAGACCAGGTTCTAAAAATAGATTAAGGATCTAAAAATAGATTGATCAGTTTAGACCGGGATTTTAAAATAAATTGAACAGTTGACGCCAGGATCTAAAAATAGATCTAGGATCTAAAAATAGAACTAGGATCTAAAAATAGAACGACAGTTGACACCAGGAACTAGAAATACATTAAGCACTTGAGGACAGGATCTAAAATACCAGTTGAGATTAGGGCTGCAACTAACGATTATTTTCACAATCAATTAGTTGTCCGATTATTGTTTCGGTTAATCGGATAAAAACCTAAAAAAAGTTAAAGTGGAGTTCCGTCCACATACATTTTTTTTTCTTGTCATCTACCTTGTCATCATACATTATATACATAACATAATTCTAATCTTAAAATCTGTGTAGTTGTCCTACGTTTTTATAACTTAGTTTTCTAAAAATTTTCGTCCTGGGAGTTTCCGTATTAGGTGTGGGCATGTGAAGCCCAGTAGTAATCCTCTTTGTTTCTCTTTCTGGCAAGGTGCATGCTGGGTAACCAGCATGCACCTGTCCATCTTGCACATGCTCATTGCACCGGCGGCCGTATCACCAAGTGTATCTCTCGTTGCCATAACAACATGCGGTGATCCACCTTAAATTACATCATTTCCAGTTGAGAAGTAACACGATTTTTAACACATGGATGCCCAATGACTCCTGGGAAATGATGACTCACATTTCCCAGAAGCACAGGGGACAGAGGAAGTGATGAGGAGTGCCGCGGACACGGAAGTGGCAGATTACAAGCCACCACCTAGCAACAGGGAACTAATGGTAAGTAAAAAAATTTTTTTTTTTACAGAAAATCTTTTTTTTCACATTAAAAGGAATGGGAAAATGTAAAAAAATGTTGGAGGGTGGAACTCCGGAGTTTTCCACCCATTCAAAAGTCAGCAGCTACAAAAAGTGTAGCTGCTGACTCTTAATAATCAGACGCTGGCCTGTCCCCCGGTCCAGCGATGCGGCCGCCACTTTTGGGTGGAACTCCACATTAAGTGTTAGTTAATATTTAAAGTTTTAAAAAACTACTTATTCTTGAATATCTATATGCTGTGATACATATAAATAATCAGCTATATGTAAATAAAGCAAAAAAAGTGGAGCATGATGGGGCTGCTCTGTGTTTTTTGCACAGAGCAGCCCCATCATGCTCCTCTGGGGTCCCCTTCCGGCGTTCCTGGCTCTTACTGCCTTCAGAGTGCTCCCATAGCAAACAGCTTGGTATGGGGGCACCTGTGCTGGTTCGAACCTTATCTGCACTGTGTCCTTGGCCCTGCCCCCCCGCTCCCTCCTCACAGGCTGTATGTGAATTGTACTGTGTATAAATACTGACATGTGTGAACAATGTACTAAGCTGTAAGTCAGTCGCATTGTGTATACTGACATGAATACACAGTGCAGCACACCTACAGCTTAGTATACCATTTATACATGTCAGTATACATAGCAGTGCAGCACACACAGTTCGGTACACTGTTCATACTGTAAACAAATAATGTATTCTGTATGGAAGACAACTAATCGGCTAACCAACTGATCAATCAAAATTGTTAACAACTATTTTTATTATCGATTATAATTAGGGTTGCACAAATACCAATACTGGGCATTTTAAGAGTATCGGTACTCGTGAAAAATGCGACGATACCGGGAACCGATACCTTTGGTCTCTGTTCTCTTTCAGTTGTCAGCGGTAAAAGAAAAAATGCCTGCAATTATTGGTTGTTAAGGAACGAGGCCGCCGTTTCCTTAACAACCAATCAGGTGTCCTCGGATACCCCCTCTCTGCCTCCTCCTCCCCTCCCGCTGTCACCAGGTTCAGGCAAGCCACCTCCTCTTAACCTGATTCCTGTACCCCCTTGCACCCCTCCTCTGCCGCTCCCGCCAGCTTCAGGTGCTGCATGGGGCTTGGGGGGAATCCAGATGTGTCCTCGCCACCACTCAGATCACCCCCCATACCAGCCCCCGCACCCCCCATCCTCAAAGCAGCATCCCTCCTTCCCCAGCATATGTTCAGCAAGCCCCCCCCCCCCCGTAGTACAGAGAGCGCAAGCAGCAATCACTAAGATCGCTGCTATATGTCCCACTGACAGCTGATAATAGTAACCGCGAGTGTTACTATGTATCAGTCTGTCATTTTATCAATGAATGAGAAATTCCTGATTCATTTAAGTAAAGTGCTGCAGAGAAAAAGGGACTATATTCAGTCCCTTTCTCTGTCTCACAATAAGAGATATGGGGGTCTGTTTAGATCTCTAATATCTAACCATAGACCCACCCCCCCAAAAAAAAAAAAAATGTAAAAAAAACAAACATAGTAACCCCCCACCCAGATACCAATCTATAAT
>BLSH010257596.1:1507628-1527342 GCA_018402905.1 Glandirana rugosa | reverse complement strand
GTGTGAGCAGGTGAACCACAACACTCAGCCACCTCTAAGGGGGCCATTGGCTACATATAAATCTGTTTAATAGATATGGCGCTGCCAACTTACCTGTTCAGGGTCTGGCCTGGCTTGGATTCGTTCTCTTAAAGACGGGGTGTCCACAGTTCCTAAACAGATAGATAGTATAAACTGGTGGTCCAAGACACAATAATTCTTTCTACCCTTCAATAATCACTTGTTACTTTCACAGGGTATTACTAGAAAGAATACGAGACACAGTTATCTCTGATAGTACCAACACAGAAGATGAGATTGCAAACAACACTGCGCTAACCCAAAGAGAACACAGTAGCAGCAGCTCAAATACTTAGTCCTAGTATACAAGTCAATAAACACAATGGAGCCGCGCTGAATATATATCAAAGACAGTAGGAATCAAAAAAAGTCTCTTATTGATTGAAAAATGAGAATATCTTCATCCAGGTAAATGAAAATACGAGTGTTGTCAGAATAAACCGCTATATCCTCAATATCTGAATTGAAGGCTTACCCCAAAATGAAAATAATGCTCATAATATATCCCAAAGGTGACTCCATGGTTCCAGATGGTGAAGGAAGCGTAGTTTTCTCCGTCCCCCTCACAAGGAGCGATCACACATAGAGATAAAAATGAGATGGGCTATATGGTGAAGTACGCAAAAACTATTCCTGGAGGTATACCCACCACCTACACCAACCGCCAGTGCACAATAAGGGAGTGGGACCACCACCAGAGGAATTCAAGGCTTACCAACACTCAGCCATACAGCGCGTCTGTGGTTGTAGATATAGATCAATCAGCTACTCTTGCACCGGGACTCTTCCACCCACGTTGGTCAAGTAACACTCAGTGTACCTCAATATGGTCCCATGTAAAGAGAGAGGCCAACATAGTGCAAACCGTATGGATATTTTATTAAAAATAAAAAAGATACTACTCACATAAAACGCTGCCATCAATGAACACAGCGAACAAGTAAAAACACAGCCGGCTGGAATAGGAGGTGACGTCAGCGCGCCCGTACCAACGTACGTTTCATCCAAAAGGACGTCGTCTAGGGATGGGCGCGCAGTCACCTCTACAGCAAGATATAGGTGCCCTCCCCTGTCCAGGACGTGGGCGGAAGTAACAAATCCGCCATCTTAACGTATGGCGGTAGACTGGAAAATCCCTACACAACGGGCAGGGACCGAGGGGGAACGAAATAATTATGCATATTACTGCCCGACATAGCCACCCAATCTCTCCACAATGGAAAGTACACCCCCTTATAATCCGGAACTTGCAAAATTAAGCTGGATGGTTCCCATTAGGGGACACGGGGGCTAATACAACTAACCCCAGTTTGGATCCCACACTTGACCAATAGACGGCTCTCATGTAGTGGGGAAAATAATCGGTCAACACCGAAGCTATATTTGTGCTACTAGTATGCCTCCGCCCACAACTTGAATTGGGTAATGGCACTGTAACCCGAGTTTACAACACTTAATGATACCAACTCAAACTTATAAACTATATCATAGAGGGAGGTCTCCTTGTGATACTCCATCCCTCAGAGGCCTCAATAGAGGATCGGACCAATCACAAAATCAAGTATCCAATATCCCCACTGTGGCCTATTCATAATTAATATAAATAACAATAAATAAAAATAAACTAAAAAATAAAATTAATGACTCATGGCTAGAATGCCTAGAACCTCTGGGGGTTATTATGAATTATCTATAAAGGCATTGACATTGATGTCAATATTGAGCCCGTATGGAGTATAGCTCTTCAATTTGTGGACCCACGCCATCTCCATCTTGGAGAGGCTCCTAACCAAAGAGTAACCCCGCCAGTGGGCCTCATATTTGTCTATGCCCATATAGATAGTGTCTCCAGGGTTTCTATCATGAGCCACTCTATAATGATAGGACAATGAGTGGTTCTTGTAGCCCCTGATGATATTGCTGATGTGCTCACTAAGTTGCACATTAAGGGGGCGTTTGGTCCTACCCACATACTGTAATCCGCAGGGGCATTGGATCATATATACTACCCCTTTGGAACCACACGTAATAAATTTATCCATTTTAAATTGTGTGGACCTCTTAGTGGATGAAAAGACATCGACTTTACGTTGGGTGATCTTATTATAGGTGCATACCCTACACTTCCCACACCTATAGAATCCTACCATGTTCTGAAAGAACGCAGGCCTTTTAGTGGGAGGGTCAATAACATTGGGGGCTAGAGTATTTCTAAGAGCAGGAGCTCCCCTAAATACGATGGAAGGTTTTTCAGGTAGTTGGTCTCTTAGGACCCTATCGTTCATCAAAATGTGCCAATGTTTTCTGATCACCTGCTTAACTTTATTGGCCTGGCATGAATAGGTGGTAATAAAAGGGACCTTGGATCCAAACGGATCCTCAAGGTTTCCTTCTCTACTTTTATCACATAAGAGCAACTCCCTGTCCATGTTAGTCACTTCCTCCAAAGGCCGTATTAGATACTCCTCTCTGTACCCTTTTTCCAAAAACCGTCTTGTTAGAATCCCTGCCTGTTCACAAAAGTCAGCTACATGGGTGCAGTTACGCCGCAACCTCATGAACTGGCTTTTGGGTATACCTCCAAGCCAGGGTCTATAATGGCAACTGGATCGGGGTATGTATGCGTTTCTATCAGATGCCTTAAAAAAAGTCGAGGTGACAAGATTGTCACCCCTCTTTTCAATAACCAAGTCTAGAAAGTTCACCCTTCGCGAGCGGACTTCAAACTTTGGTTCAATGCCCCTGTTATTATTGAGATTTCCCAAAAATTCATATACTGATTGGGAATCTCCCCTCCATAGGAGGAGGATGTCGTCTATATATCGTACCCAAAGTACTAACTCCCCTCTCCTCTGGGGATAGACGACATCCTCCTCCCACTGGGCCATGAAAAGATTAGCCAGGCTAGGGGCATATTTTGCTCCCATGGCAACACCCCTAACCTGGCTATAAAACTTCTGGTCATACCAAAAGTAGTTATGGGTCGCTGCAAACTTAAGTAAATCCATAACAAAGCTTATCTGTTCAATAGGCAACCCAGAATCCCGATCGAGGAAATGTCTAACAGCACCTAGACCCAAATGATGAGGAATTATGGTGTAAAGTGATGTGACATCAGCCGTTACTAATAGTAAACCATCTACCGAGTCTATATTCCTCAAGATATTGATAACCTGCTTAGAATCCCTTAAATATGAGGGCATCTTTCGGACCAAGGGCTGTAGGAAATAGTCTATATATCTGCCCACCCGTGCGGTCAGGGAATCGATACCACTGACGATAGGCCGCCCGGGTGGGCAGACAGGGTCCTTATGCAATTTAGGCAGGTAGTAAATTATAGGTGTCCTCTGGGCTTTGGGGACAAGGAAACTTGCTTCCTTTTTGGTAAGGATACCCTTGGTGAGCCCATTTTTTACCAATTTATTAAGTTCCCCTTTGAACTTCCACTTAGGGTCTGAGCCCAAAATTTGGTAGGTGGATTGGTCACTCAAAATCCTTATCATCTCGGATGTATATGCTTCCTTATCCAACACTGCTATCCCACCTCCCTTGTCCGCGGGACGTATTATTAACCCCTTGTCTTTACACAAAGAGTCCATACCTTCCTGTAAATCTCTAGCAAGTCTCATTTTTTTAAAATCCAATTTCTCAATGTCCCTCAAGACCACATCCCTAAAGACCTTTAGTGATGGAGCCAACGATCCGGGAGGGTTATAGAGGGATGCATTGGATAGACCCGTATGTATGTAGGTTGTGGACACCCGTTTATTCTCCATAACTGGGTTCATAGTAAGATACCTCTTTATGTTAACTTTACGTACAAACTTGTGGACATCCATATAGGTCTCAAACCTATTCAGATTTCTAGGTGGAGCAAAGTTCAGACCCTGGTCCAGGAGGAGGGTTTCTGCCTCAGTAAGAGTCTTAGAACTGAGGTTTAAAATACCCGCACCCCCTAAACCTTTAATCTTTTTTGCTCCATGTCTCCTCCCCCCTCTGGTGCCTCTCCGTGTTCCGCTGGCCTTTTTGTTCCCTGGTTTGGTCGAAAAAAACCCCACCCGTTGGAACAAGAAGCCTCAGCACGTGAGGTAGGAGGGTAATGGGGGGGCTCCCTTCCCGTGTGTTGATACCCCTTCGGTTGGGCCCCTACATTTTGAGATGTCACATTCTCATGAGGGTATACGTGGTATTCCTCCTCGGGGTCTCTAAGTGGAAAAAATCTATTATGATATACCATGTCTGTAACGTCTCCCCTAACTTGATTATAAGGAGACATAGGCCTATTTTGTCTAGTCCAGTTACCCTGGATCTGATCCCTTCCTTTCCCAGGAACCCTATGGGACCATTGGTTTTGTCTGGGATATTGGTAACCTTCTCCCATATCAGATTCTCCATATGGGTAAGGATCATAAGGAACTGGAGGTTGTCCTGGTTGGAATCTCTTCCCCCCTCTGGGATTATGGTTCTTAGGGTTGGGGCCCCTATTAGGATTCTGTGTCATTTTTTTGGGGAATTGCTGACCTCTCCCTTGGGTATGACCCCGAGGGGTCCCGTACTCAAACCTGGGTACGTTTTTAGAGAACCTAGGCGTTCCCTGATTAGATCTACCCTTAGCATTGGCATCCACCTCTTGGGTATTATTATGATAGTACCCTGCAGGATGTTGGTTGTACATGGCCCCATTTTCACTCTCTCCATTGTTATGGGTGTCCCCCTCTGCCAGTTTCTTTTGCCAGTTGAATACCAATGCCGAGTGGTAGTCACCTAGGTCCCTATTGTATTTTTTCCTCTTTTTAACCTTTTGGTCCTTTTCTTCTTTCTCTATGATTCTTAATAGGTCTTGCGACCTACTCTTATATTCCTCGTTTTCTTTACACGGTCCTAACTTCTCTTTAATATCTTTGATTTCTTTATCCAACTTTTCTAATTTGGCCTTTTTTCTCTCTATCAAGAAGGCTAAAAGTTTTAAACCCGCTGAATTAAAATAGATGAACCACTCCTCCAGGTTATCCTCAAACCTGTAGGGGGCTACATCCCACCTTAAACTCCTTGGAACCATATTGTTCTTGATATATGTTTCCAAGTAGACGATGTCCCAATTGGCATGCAATTCAGAGACCATGAGATTTTTAAGTCTCATGAACATGCCACTAAGGCCATCGTCCTTATCATTGTATGGTTCAAAAACACTTTCTGGGTTGAACACTCTACTTGATCTGTAATCAAAAATGTCCATAGTGGACTCCCAAAGTATACCGAATTGTATGCAAATCTATATATACGTGTACCGACAAAGGAAAAAAGGCTCCAATTGATCTTTGGAAGAACGGGAAGCAGCATTGGGTGCTATGTCGGGCAGTAATATGCATAATTATTTCGTTCCCCCTCTGTCCCTGCCCGTTGTGTAGGGATTTTCCAGTCTACCGCCATACGTTAAGATGGCGGATTTGTTACTTAAGCCCACGTCCTGGACAGGGGAGGGCACCTATATCTTGCTGTAGAGGTGACAGCGCACCCATCCCTAGACGACGTCCTTTTGGATGAAGCGTACATTGGTACGGGCGCACTGACGTTACCTCCTATTCCAGCCGGCTGTGTTTTTACTTGTTCGCTGTGTTCATTGATGGCAGCGTTTTATGTGAGTAGTATCTTTTATTTTTAATAAAATATCCATACGGTTTGCACTATGTTGGCCTCTCTCTTTACATGGGACCATATTGAGGTACACTGAGTGTTACTTGACCAACGTGGGTGGAAGAGTCCCGGTGCAAGAGTAGCTGATTGATCTAGATCTACAACCACAGACGTGCTGTATGGCTGAGTGTTGGTAAGCCTTGAATTCCTCTGCTGGTGGTCCCACTCCCTTATTGTGCACTGGCGGTTGGTGTAGGTGGTGGGTATACCTCCAGGAGAAGTTTTTGCGTACTTCACCATATAGCCCATCTCATTTTTATCTCTATGTGTGATCGCTCCTTGTGAGGGGAACGGAGAAAACTACGCTTCCTTCACCATCTGGAACCGTGGAGTCACCTTTGGGATATATTATGAGCATTATTTTCATTTTGGGGTAAGCCTTCAATTCAGATATTGAGGATATAGCGGTTTATTCTGACAACACTCGTATTTTCATTTACCTGGATGAAGATATTCTCGTTTTTCAATCAATAAGAGACTTTTTTTGATTCCTACTGACTTTGATATATATTAAGCGCGGCTCCATTGTGTTTACAGAAGATGAGAAGTAGCTATAGAATCACCTTGGTAGCCCACTGAAAATATGGTATTCAAGATCTAGTGCTGGTGCTCATAGACCTCTACAGCAGTAATGGTCCAGCCCAGTCTCTCATAAATGGATGAACTCTTCAAGATTCTAAGTCCTATAATATATATTAGTTGCTATCCTTTTTCAAACTACATTGCTGCAGTTGTCAGTGCTATACATTGAATTAGACTGCGAGGAGGGAGTCTCATGTCTGGAGATTTATCACCCAATAACACAAAAGAACGAATGTGGAGAACTATGGTGAGAAGTCTGGTAAATTTCTGTTTCAATCTTTTTATTAAGATATCAAGTAACAACGAAAACATAGAATAGCGAAATCAAGTACAATAAGGAACTGTCATCATAGATATATATCAGTATATAGAAAAATAGCGACATCAACATAAATAAAGGAAAATGGGTTTAGCCAGTGTCCCATGGAAAGTCCATTAGTAGATATGAGAAACTGCACCAAGGTGGTCAACTATGAAGATAATAGGATATGTTCGGCCATGTTCTAAGATGAGGCCAAACAACAAATGGGCCTTGAATCAGGCAAGCATCATAGGCCTGGTGGAGGGGTCGAGGAGAACTACACCCGTCCACCCGGGCAGATAAGAACTATAATAGTGCAAAACAAACTATAACAAATAAAGGAGCCACAATGGCACCAACCAATAGGCTTGTACATGAAGTCTGGTAATTTTATTAGACAAGGACATTGCCATGAAGGAATATTACAGATAAGAATTGAAATTAAAGTGCTGTTCAGATGAAATATAATTTGGCATTTTACAGTAGAAAGGTAATTACTGGAGTCAGAAAATATAAAAAAGGACATTGCCCCAACTTATACAACTTTACATTTAAATATTGATCCACTGGGCTTATTGTTATGTGAAGTAGCCCTTGCTGCCTCTCAGAAAAACAATCTGAGGTCAATGTTTTTCAGAGTGTGAATGACAGGCAGCTGGGAAGCAATATGTTGCCTCCTCACTGCTTTTTTTAATCCTAAAAAGGCTGAACCGCACATGGTTCCAGGGAGGTTGTGGCACGGCCCCATTACCTTTAATGGGTTGCGTTCAGTGGCAGTACTGTACACTAAATGTGACAGCGTGTTTTACTTTTGCCAAGACTGGGAAGCAAAGCATTGCGGCTGTGGCACGTGTACAGCCCTGATTGGCTGCATGTCTTTGTTTAGGTGGGTAATCAGAGGACAGAAACAGCCAACCAACTGCTTTGATCACCCCTTGACCGCAAGCGTGAACAAGTTTTTCCCCCACTGATGAAATATTAAAAAGTGTTAAAACAATTGTTGTGCATATACCTAAGCATCGTACATGCTATTCATATTGTTTCTGACCCGCAAGTTCATAATAAAAATGATCAGGTTGGAGGCTGCATCTAAGCTACCTAATGTTCAGTATCCAGTTAGTTGCCCAGTAATAGTCCATTCACCATCTAAAAACCTATAATAGTGCATACATCCCTTTACCTAAATGAAATTATGTTTTCATCCATTAAAAAAAAAATTACATTACAGAAGATATAATAAAACCCCGTTTTTAGTCTGATGGGCAACTCTGCCACTAGTGATCCTGCCACTGACAATTTGTTGAAATTACCAGCTGCAGGATCGCTAAGAGGCTGCTTGTTTGTCCCTATGAAATCACTCCCTCTGCAGCTGGGGCAACAAGATGTCAGTTCCATCATTAGCGATAGAGGGGAAAGACAGGCACAGCCTGTCAGCAATCCTGATGCTGAGGATTTGTTTCTAGCACCAAAACTGCACTGTAGAAGTCATAAAGGACTCTATGGGAGAAAATGGGCAACCTGCATGAAAACCGCAGGTACACTGCTTTGCACCTGCTCTGCTGAAAAACCACACCCAGGCTAGTGTAAAAGGGGCCTTAGATAGAAACAAGAAATATTGGGACTTTGGGAAACTAACAATAGGGATGCTGACACTTTCCCATGAGTACACATCATTATCCAAAAACAAAAAACGAAGGGGAAACGAGTTCCATACCAGACTTCCCCACAATGTGTAGACTGTAAGAGATGCAACGCCAATATGTCTCTTAGCTAGTAGGAGACACCATTTAAAGTGGTTCTAAAGGCAGGACCTTTTTCACCTTAACCCCTTCCTTACCGGGCCATTTCTGACACTCCTCTCCTACATGTAAAAATCATCATTTTTTTGCTAGAAAAATACTCAGAACCCCCAAACATTATATATTTTTTTTAGCAGGCACTCTAGGGAATAAAATGGCAATCATTGCAACTTTTTATATCACACGATATTTGCGCAGGAATTTTTCAAACGCGTTTTTTTTGGAAAAGAAACAGTTTAGTGAATTAAAAAAATACAAAACAGTAAAGTTAGCCCAATTTTTTTGTATGTTGTAAAAGAGGATGTTACGCCGAGTAAATTGATACCCAACATGTCATGCTTTAACATTGCGAACACTCGTGGAATTGCGCCAAACTTTGGTACTTAAAAATCTCCATAGGCGACGCTTTAAAATTTTTTACAGGTTACATGTTTAGAGTTACAGAGGAGGTCTAGTGCTAGAATTATTGCTCTCGCTCTAACGTACGCGGCGATACCTCACATGTGTGGTTTGAACACCGGTTACATATGTGGGCGGGGCTTACGTATGCGTTCGCTTCTGCGTGCGAGCTCGCGGGGACGGGGGGACTTTAATTTTTTTTTGTTATTATTATTCATTTTACTTTTATTTTTTTATTTTTACACTGTTTCTTTAATTTTTTTTTTGATCACTTTTATTCCTATTACAAGGAATGTAAACATCCCTTGTAATAGGAATGGGGCGTGACAGGTCCTCTTTATGGAGAGATGTGGGGGTCAATATGACCTCACATCTCTCCTGCAGGCTGGAGAGACTGAGATCAGAAAAAAAAATTCCGATCCCAGCCTTTCCAGCCGTGATCACGGCTTTGTTTACAAAAGCCGGGCCGGTCGTGACGTCATAACATCGCGCCCGGTCCTCCAGATGGTCACCAGTCATCTCCCTGACGACACTCCAGCGGCGACGGATCTCTTCTCCCTGCCGCCGATCGTACGGGCGGCACGGGAGAAGCACCGAATGGCGGCGGGAGGTGGGGGGACGTCCCCTCCCGCTGCCTACAAGAACGATCAAGCGGCTGAACTGCCGCTATGATCGTTCTTGGGGTGTGCAGAATCGCCAGCTGAAAAAAAATGATATCTGAATGGTGCCTCTAGCTGCTGGCACCATTCAGATATCCCCCCTCAAAGTCTAGGACGTCCATGGACGTCCTACCGGCGAGAAGGGGTTAATGCATTCCATGCATTAAAGTGTTACTAAACCCACAACAGCAAAATCGGTCCGTATATTCAGTAGAGCACGCTGGTTATACTCACTGTGGAACCCAAGGGGTTAATCCTCGGAATAGTGTAAAAAGTCTGTTTGATCCTGTTTTCTCTGATCCTCCTCTTCTTCCACTGTCACCAATCTATCTCCTGATAGTACAGAGCCTTGGGGATAAGCTGCACATGCTCAGTTTGGTGTGTATTGCTAGAGAGTTTTTTTTCCTTGGGAGAGTGCATGTGATCAGCACAGGGTCAATCAGCACTGTCCAGACAGAGGGTCAGGGGTCCTCATACCTCACAGGATAGTCAGAGGAGAATGAGAACTACTCCTACAAGCTTTAACCAGACACTGATATAAGTCACAAGACTGCTATATACTGCTGATGAGAAAAGGTATTTAGCAGTTTATATTTACTAAAATAAATGCATATCCATGTTCTGCGTACTGCGGGAGACCAAATATAGTGAATGCAGGGTCCTGGGTTTAGAAACACTTTAAGGTAAAAAATGTCCCGGTAATTGTATCGCCCCCTCACCTCCCTATATACTTACCTGAGTCCTATCTCAATCCAGCAATGTGTCCTTCTGCAGCGGTACTGGCCTGTGTTCCTCTACTCCCATTGCAGGTGCAGGGCCAAGCTGCGCTGTGTGTGTCTATGGATGCACATTGCTATGGGGATACACACAGAAGAGGAGGAGCTGAGAGCGCAGGTGGGGGGCCCCAGAATGGGATATTCGGGGTTGCTCTGTGCAATACAGCAAGTTAAGTATAACATTTTTTGTTTTTAATTTTAAGAGTAAACATTACCTTTACAACTACTTTATTTCCAGTATTGTACCAATGTTGTACATACCTGGGCATATACAGTTACACCTTATGCCTTGCTCAATGAAATCTGCAGCAACCGATTTAGTTAGACCGATTACAGCAGCCTTTGATGTGCTATATACACATCTATTTACCACTCCTAGAAAGAAGAAAAGAACATAGTATACATAAGCATACTGATCTACTAGAAAACAAAGTTCTAAAAAAGTTACACTTGTTTGCAATAGGTGTATTATGTACAACTTCCTGTGTTCTAATACAACCCTCAAAAATTCCACTCGCCTGCTCGCATTCGGTGAGTGGAATCATGAGTAGTGCGAATAGTACAGGGCTGTGCTGTACCAGGAACCCCCCCCCCCCCCCCCCCGCCACACACGCTTGCAGTGCGCCCAGTTCTATAGGAATTCAACAGCCACCTGGGACCGCCCCTTTCCACCTCCCACCAGCTGCACATCCCCTCCCCGCACAGGCTTGCACCGTGAGCATTGCAATAGAAGGGGCGTCACTAAATGGCTCATCCGCCTGCCTGCCACTGCTATGTTCACAGCACGGCAGGCATGGCAGGTCCGTGTCTTCCATAATATCACTGCACTCCCTCCTCCCCGCACTGCCTGTGTTATTTACACAAGACATGAAGCGCGGGACTTTTTAAGTTCTGAAGCAGGTGATTGGTTGCTAGGCAGCAGGGCAGTCCTAGCAATCAATCACCCACATTTAACTTAAAAGGCTAGCCCTTTGTCCACAGCTGCCGCATTTCATGTCTTGTGTAAATAAGGTATGGCGATCAGTCTGTGATATGGGGGGGGGGGGGGGTCTGTGATGGTGGATCAGACTGTGATGGGGGTTCTGTAATAGGGGGACCTGTGAGGTGATGTGAAGGGAGGGCTGCGATTTCTGCACTAGCAAAAACACAGGTCTCTGCAAGTGCAATAGAAAACAATTGTTTTCTATGTGTCCTGCTCACACTGCAATAGCGCTCCTGAGTGCTGAGCAGTGTGGCGTAAAATGCATACGGTTTCTATGCACCGCAATTGGGGGAACTGGTGGCGAGTAACTCTTAAGGCCTGGCTAGTAGCTCAGGACTTGAAATTTTGAGCCCTGTTCTGATATATCTGTTGTACATTTATCTTGCTTATTATTCAGGTTATAGCACTAAATTGACAAACCTGTTCATCAATATAATATCTATAAGTTCCATCTCCATACAAACTACAGCTGTAGGTTACAATGCAATGGTAAGCACAACAGTTACATGAACAGATTTAAAATAGATCTAAACAGAATCACTACAATCTCACAAATCTTTAAAACCTTAATCTGGTTTAAAGGTTGTTTTCAATCTTTTGAAATCTGCATCTTTTATTAACCACTTGCCGACCGTATCGTGTACATATACGGTGGCACGATATAACCGGTGATCGGCGCAGGCGCAATAGCGGACGGCGCACTCTCGTGCCCGCCGCTTGCTCCCTGAGTGGGGCTGCGGGTCAGGTGGGCTCAATGTCCGCCGGCGACCCATGATCGCCTGTGAGAGAGGAAGAACGGGGAACTGACGATGCAAACACAGCGGTTCCCCGTTCTGACAGACGGCATGACAGAGATCTACTGATCCCTGTAATCGGGATCAGTTAGATCTGTCATGCCCAGCCCCCATACAGTTAGAACACACACAGGGAACACAGTTAACCCCTAGATCGCCCCCTGCAGGTTAACACTTTCCCTGCCAATGAAATTTACACAATCATCAGTGTTTTTTTTTTTTTTTTTATTTACAGCTCTAATCGCAGTATCAATGTCAATGGTCCCAAAAAAGTGTCAAAAATGTCCGACATGTCAGCCGCAATATCGCAGTCCCGATAAAAATCACAGATCACCGCCATTACCAGTAGAAAAAAAAAATTGTGAAAATGCTATAAATTCTCATGGTTTGTAAATGCGCAAACCAATCAATATGCGCCTATTGTGATTTTTTTTACCAAAAATATATAGAATTCATTTTGGCCTAAACTGATGAATAAACTTGTTTTTTTACATATTTTTTTTGGTATTATAGCAAAAGGTAAAAAAAATTGATTTTATTTAACTTACCGTAAAATCCTTTTCTCTGAGTTCACTGACAGACGCAGCTCTTCATAACACGTGGGTTTTATGTCGTCCTATCAGGAGTGACTAGGCAAAACAGAAATAAAAGCAACAGGGATAGGCTAGCCCCTCCCAGGGGGCCGTCCTCACCTGAGCATAAAACCCCCTGCTGGCCAATGGCATTCAGTTCGTAACAAGCAGTACAAACTGCTGCGTCTGTCAGTGAACTCAGAGAAAAGGATTTTACGGTAAGTTATAATAAAATCCATTTTTCTCTTACGTTCACTGACAGACGGAGCTCTTCATAACACGTGGGGACGTCCCAAAGCTGTGTCAAACTAGAGGGGTGGGTGAAACTACAACAACTGTACCCAACAGAACCCTCTCGGAAGGCGCCAGACGCACCTACACTGCCACCTGTAAAACTTTGCAGCCAAAAGCAGCATCCGCAGATGCCGAAACCTCAACGTTGTAAAACTTAGTAAACGTGTGCACTGAGGCCCAAGTAGCTGCTTTGCACACCTGAGACACCGAAGCTTGGTGTCTGAACGCCCAAGAAGTACCAACTGACCTGGTCGAATGAGCCGTGACCGGAAAAGGGGGGACCTTGCCCCGAACCTCATACGCATGGGTCACGGCCTGCCTGATCCAACGGGAAATGGTAGCCGACGAGGCTGCCAAGCCCTTTTGGGAGCCCTCGGGCAACACAAACAACGAGTCAGACTTCCGAAAGGAAGCTGTAGCACTCAAATACACCCATAAGCTCCTCACCACATCCAAAGAATGCAACTCAAATTCCTTAGGATGTTTGGGGCGAGGACACAATGAGGGAAGGACAATATCCTCATTCAAATGAAAAGAGGAGACCACCTTTGGAAGGAAAGAAGGTGGAAGTCGCAGCTTGTCCTTATGAAGAACCAAGTACGGGGACTTGCAGGACAAGGCAGCCAATTCAGAGACCCGCCGCGCGGATGTGACAGCCACTAAGAAGGCTACCTTCTGCGATAAGAGAGACAAGGGAATGTCCCTAATCTGCTCATATGGTGGTTTCTGTAGCACAGAGAGCACCAGATTTAAGTCCCAGGGCGCCAAGGGCGGCCGAAACTGGGGAGCCACATGCCATCCGCCCTGTACAAATGTACGAATCAGCGAATGGGAAGCCAAAGGACGCTGAAAAAGGACTGCCAAGGCCGAAATCTGGCCCTTGAGTGTACTCAAGGCCAGGCTTTTGTGATGGCCCTGCTGCAGAAAAGTCAGCACCCTGGACAACACATAAGAGCGGGGGTTCAAACCCCCCGCCTCACACCACGCAATATAGGCCTTCCAGGTCCTGTGATAAATCTTGCGCAATGTGCACTTACGCGCCTTAAGCATAGTAGGGATCACTGAGTCAGCGACTCCCCGATCCCTCAGCACCTGGGCCTCAATAGCCAAGCCGTCAAAGCCAGCGAGGGTAAAGCAGGGTGCAAGATGGGACCTTGAGATAGCAGGTCTTCGTGAAGCGGAAGCCGCCAAGGGGTGTCCGCACCATCCGAACTAGATCGGCGTACCAAGTGCGCCGAGGCCAATCGGGAGCCACCAGGATCGCCGGAATTCCTTCCGCCTCTATCCTGCGCAGAACCCGTGGCAACAGCTTTAGGGGAGGGAATACATATAGCAGCCGATACCGACCCCAAGGAGCCACCAGCGCGTCCGTGGCAGCCGCGTATGGTATTGCTTCGAAGGACGATACCACGAGCCCCAACACCCTCATGCAGAACCGTAGGGATGACCTCCGGCGTGACAGCAGGGTCCGTACTGCTGCCTGTAACCCCAATAACTTGTCGGGAGGCAAGAACACCTTCGCCTGCACGGTGTCCAGAATCAGACCCAGGTACTCCAGGCGACAGGAAGGGGACAGCGAGGACTTCTGCAGGTTGATGAGCCAACCAAAGTCCCTCAAAGCGGACACCGTGATTCTCACATCCTCCTCCAGGGACACAGCTGACTCCGCTCTCAAGAGCAGGTCGTCGAGGTACGCCACCACTGCGATACCTCGCTGTCTCATCAGCGCAAGGACCGGAGCCAACACCTTGATGAACACGCTGGGAGCAGAGGCCAGCCCGAAAGGAAGGGCCACAAACTGGTAGTGCAGGTCCCCCACTGCGAAACGCAGAAAGCGCTGATGGCTGAGACAGATGGGAACGTGCAGGTAGGTGTCCTTGATATCCAAGGACGCCATGAACTCTCCCTGACGCAAGGCGGCCACGACCGAGCGAATGGACTCCATCTTTAACTTTTTTGCCTGCACAAAACAGTTCAGAGCCTTTAGGTCCAGCACCGGCCTGACACCGCCCTTTTTGGGCACCACAAAGAGGTTTGCGTAAAAACCGCAGAACCTCTCGTCCAGAGGAACCGGCACGATCACCCCCTGATCCGCAAGGGACTGGATCGCGCCCAAAAGCTCCTCCCGACGCCTCTGAGGGAGTCTCAAGTTTGAGGGAAAAAACCTGTCTGGGGGTAGAGAGCTGAACTCTATCCGGTACCCGGTGGACACCACTTCTAGTACCCACCGATCGGAGACACGAGCGGACCAACTGACCGCAAACTCCAGCAACCGGCCCCCCACCCGAGAGGCGGGCGGTGGCAACCCGTCATGCGGTGGAGGACTTACCCTCTGCCTTGCCGGGCTTAAGCTGCCAAGTCCTTTTACCGGAACCAGCCGAGGTCTTACCGGGCTTGGAGCCCGTCCCTGCCGTGCCGGGGGCACGAAAAAACTTCTGCCCGGAAGAAACAGGGCCCTGTCGGCGGCGAACATGCCGCCGCTTGGGCTGCGGGAGAAAAGGGCTCTTCCCCCCCCCCCTGTGAAACTCTTAATGATTTCATCCAGCTGTGGTCCAAACAAACGACCCCTCTGAAAGGGGAGATCTGTAAGTCCCTTTTTAGATGCCTGGTCGCCCGACCAGGAACGCAGCCACAGTAGTGTAGCCCCTCCACCAGGTGTTGAACCTTTTGCAATTCACCCTGCGCACAACTGCAACGCAGATTAGCGTGCACAGAGGTGGCGCACTCAAAAAGAGATTGAGCTGCCATAGCAGACGCCAGAGTTGGCCGCATGGCAGAAGCTGCCACCAGAAAAATTGCTTTGGACACCGACTCCGTACGGCGATCAGCCGCGTCCTTAAAGGAAGGCGAGCCCTCCAACGGAAGGGTCGTAGCCTTGTTCAGGCGGGCCACCGGGGGCCGCCCAAGAGCAGTAAAAAATCGCATGGGCTACAAGAAAATGGGCGCTGCTCCTGCAAAAAAATTCCCATCCACCACAAAATGGTGGCGGAATGGTGGTGTGCAATCTAGCGTTCGCCGCCCAGCGGTGAAAAACGAGCGGTACAGGCGGAGGGGGGGAGGCAGCGCAACACCGCCTGGCGTACCCCTACTCAGGAAGGCTACCCACCAAATGCCCGGATGCCGCTCGCCGCGCCCCTGGGGCGGGGGTCCACTCACCACTCCGACGGGCGATGCGGGTAGCCACCCATAGCAGACTTTCCCCCCATACGGAGAAGGATTGCTGCTGGCCAGGCCACTGGAGAGGCATGCCCCAAACCCTGGGCACAAGTGGGGTTAACCACTGGCTGCCCGCACGGAACGGGCCCTGCGCGGCATGACCCTGCTTAGGCCAGGGTAGCTCGCCAGGTGGTGGCCGGGCTGGGGAAAGTTTTGGATTCGTGATATCCACTCTATGCCACCAGCCGGCTTCTTGATAGCAGTCTTCATAGGGAAAACTTCAGCACAAAAACGCAGGTCCCAGAGGGAACCCAGTCCACTCCTTTGCACTAGGCAAACAAAAACTGAATGCCATTGGCCAGCAGGGGGTTTTATGCTCAGGTGAGGACGGCCCCCTGGGAGGGGCTAGCCTATCCCTGTTGCTTTTATTTCTGTTTTGCCTAGTCACTCCTGATAGGACGACATAAAACCCACGTGTTATGAAGAGCTGCGTCTGTCAGTGAATTCAGAGAAAAGGATTTTACGGTAAGTTAAATAAAATCAATTATAGAAATATAGTTTTTTTTTTCAAAATTGTTGCTATTTTTTTGTTTATAGCGGTGATTAGAAGTGACGCAAAGGTGATCAAAGACCACCAAAAGAAAGCTCTCTTTGTGGGAAAAAAAGGACGCCGATTTTGTTTGGGTACAACGTTGCACGACCGTGCAATTGTCAGTTAAAGTGACGCAGTGCCGAATCGCAAAAAGTGCTCTGGTCATTAAGGGGGTAAATCCTTACAGGGCTGAAGTGGTTAAAGTGATTGTAAACCTTGAGTTCTTTTAAAGAATAAGTTCACATTTCGGAACATGCTACATGTTCCATCTGTATTTAAGGTGGAACATATAGCATTGTTCCAGCTTCTGCAGCCTTTCCTACCTCAATGTGACAGGGCAGCAGAGGATCCTTTTCCCGCACCCGCTGTCACAATTCAAAGACCGCACAGCCCTGCAGGACTCCACTCATATGGCCACATCATTCATTCACAATGTCCTGTAAATGAATAGACTACAACTCCTAAGGAGACAAAAACGGAACAAAGCGGCGCCCATCTAGGTGTAGCATTAGGTAAAAGCAACAGCATTTATGTTGCACTTGCAGGAAAGAAGTGATAGCAGGCATGTCATGTAGGCAGTGTCCCTGGTGGTCTCTGGATCTGTTAGAGCGGAGAGCTGAGGGTCCGCTGTAGCACACGTGGCCGGCAGCGCCGGTGGTATCCGGAGCTCCGGACTGGTGGGCGGGAGAGGGAGTCGACAGTCTCTGCGGGGATGGAGAGCCAGTGGTAGGCGGGACATCTGTGGGTTGGCACGCGTTCAGAGCAATTTGTGCTCCTTCGTCAGGCCTCTTCTCTCTGATGAGCACTGATAGTCAGATCTCATAGGCAGCATTGATGAGCACAGATAGGTGGCACTGATAGGCGGCATTGATGAGTACTGATAGGCAGCACTGATGGGCATTAAGCACTGATAGGTGGCACTGATAGATAGTGATAGGCGGCATTGATGAGCACTGATAGACGCTGATAGGCAGCATTGATGAGCACTGATAGATGGCACTGATGGGCAGCATTGAAGAGCACTGATAGGTGGCACTGGATGCTGTTCGGCAGTATTGATGAGCACTGATAGGTGGCATTGATGAGCCCTGATAGGTGGCACTGATGCGCATTGATGAGCACTGATAAGCAGAACTCATAGGCAGCATTGACGGGCACTGCTATCAGTGCTCATCAATGCGCATCAGTGCCACCTATCAGGGATCATCAATGCCACCTATCAGTGCTCATCAATGCTGCCTGAGTTCTGCTCATCAATGCCCATCAATTCCCAGTGCCACCTATCAGTGCTCATCAATGCCACCCATCAGTGCTCATCAATGCTGCCTGAGTTCTGCCTATCAGTGCTCATCAATGCCACCTATCAATGCTCATCAATGCCCATCAGTGCAACCTATCAGTGCTCATCAATGCTGTCTGCCTTCTCAGCACGGCTCTGAGCTGAGAGTGTCTCTCATACAGCTCAGAGCCGGCATTGACAGTTCTCTCCCCCCCCCTCCTTCCTCTCTCGCACGGGATGGGAGAGGAGACAGCCGATCTGCTCCCCCCTCCTGTGTGCACTCCACGGGAAATGTGAGCTTGTTAGCTTCATACTTGACTTCCCGTGGAGCACACACAGGAGAGGGGAGGGGGGAGAAGGGGGAGCAGATTGGCTGTCTCCTCTCCCATCCAGTGCGAGAGAGGAAGGAGGAAGAGAGAGAACTGTCAATGCCGGCTCTGAGCTGTATGAGAGAGACACTCAGTTCAGAGCCGTGCGACTAACAACCCTTCAGGGGGTTACTTATAAAGCTATTAATCTTTCTCTGAACAACTATACAGCTAAAACACTTGCTAGAAACCAATGGAATCACTGATAGATTGGCTAACCTATATTCACAAGATATTGATTCATAGCAAATTGATTGGCAAAGATGTTAGATAAAGTCTAAACTTTGCCCAGTAAAATAAATTGTCTTCACCTTTTGGAATATTTTACATGTTCCACACGTATTTAGGGTAGAACATGTAACATGATCCAGCAGCTGCAGCCATTCTCCCTCTCCCCTCCCCAGTGACAGTGGGCGCCCACTGCCACTGTTTGACAATAACGTGGCCATGCGGGGCTGTGCCCCCCCCGGCCACGTCATTCATTTACAGTCCTCTGTGAATGAGAAACTACAAGTCCCAACTTCTTTTGCAGCTGTTGGCTTGTAGTTTTTAACCCCTACAGCCGAAGTACGGCTCCAGCGCGGATCTGAAATGCCGGCACGACATCCCCTGTGCACGCGCCCGCCGCACGCTGCGCGAGAGTGCCCGTGGGTTGGGCGGACTCGATGTCCACTCGAGACCCACGATCGCCTGACAGAGCTGCAGAACGGAGAACCGCCGATGTAAACACGGCGGTTCTCCGTTCTGTGACAGGGGACATACCAGATCTACTGATCCCTGTCACTGGGATCAGTTAGATCTGTTATGTCCCGGCCAATCCGCCCCCCCCCAACAGTTAGAACACACCCAGGGAACATTGTTAACCCCTTCACTGCCAATGAAATTTACACAGTAATCAGTGGATATTTAAATTTCTGATCGCTGTATAAATGTCATTGGTCCCAAAAATGTGTAAAAAATGTCCGACATTTCTGCAGCAATATCGCAGTCCCGATAAAAATCGCAGATCGCCGTCATTACTAGTAAAAAAAAATTAAATATTAAAAAACGTCATAAATCAATTCCCATTGTTTGTAGACGCGCAAACCAATCAATATACGCCGATTGCGATTTTTTTTTTTACCAAAAATATGTAGAAGAAAAAGGGATTTTATTATAACTTACCGTAAAATCCTTTTCTCCGAGTTCACTGACAGACGCAGCTCTTCTTGACTTTGTGGGTTTTAGGTTCGTCTTACCAGGAGTTAACTAGGCAGGGAAAGAATTCAGCTGGCCCCTCCCCTGGGGGCCGTCCTCCTTTCCTACATTAAAACCCCCCCTCTATAACGACGTCTTTACAGCCTGTAAAAAATGTGTAAAAACCCTGGTTACTGTAAATATGTCGCTAGTCTTTAAATTTATAGGTGA
>BLSH010257596.1:1491293-1502931 GCA_018402905.1 Glandirana rugosa | reverse complement strand
AACGAATCGGGAAGGGGACCAAAATGGGGGATCTCGCCCCGGGCCACACGCACGGAACGGGTAAGATGCGGCGGGTCCCTGTGTTGGGGCCGGCTTCGCATCATGTTGGCCAGGTCGGGGAAAGTACAGAGCACAAAGACCCTCGATGCCCCGACCGGCTTCTTGATAGCAGATCATCTTGATTGCAGAAAAAAGAAAAAAGAAAAGAAAAAATGGTCACAATAGGACCGCAGTTCCCATAGGGAAGCCAGGTCAACTCCTTGCAAACTAGGCATTGAAACTGGAGAGCTCCTCTGTGAGGGGGGGTTTTAATGTAGGAAAGGAGGACGGCCCCCAGGGGAGGGGCCAGCTGAATTCTTTCCCTGCCTAATTAACTCCTGGTAAGACGAACATAAAACCCACAAAGTCAAGAAGAGCTGCGTCTGTCAGTGAACGTAGGAGAAAATATATCGGCCAAAACTGATGAATAATTTTTTTTAATGGATTTGTACTTTAGCAAAAAGTTCTTTTTTGCAAAATTGTCGCTCATTTTCTGTTTATAGCGGCGATCAGAAATGACGCAGAGGTGATCAAATACCACCAAAAGAAAGCTCTATTTGTGGGAAAAAAAGGACGCAAATTTTATTTGGGTACAACGTCGCACGACCGCGCAATTGTCATTCAAAATGCGACAGCGCTGAAAGCCAAAAATTGGTCTGGGCAGGAGGGGGGTTTAAGTGCCCAGTAAGGAAGTGGTTAATGAACTACCATGGTGTGGTTGAGCGCTCTGGTAGTTCATTCATTCTTCCTGTCAGTGTATATTTGCCTGCCCGGATGAGGTACGAGCAGACAGATACACTGAGAACCCTGCAGGAGTCCTGCATGGCTAGGTTCCTAGTAAAATAATAATAATAAATGCACATTTTTTTCACCTGCAAAAAGATGTGCATTTATTATTATTATTTTTTTTTTTAAAGGTGAACTTCTCCTTTAATTCCAATTTTATAATGCAACAAAACAGGAAAAGCAATAAAGAGGGGCAATATTATTCACTGGCACTGTAAATATGCTGCATATGTAAAAATCTGTCCCTACCCCTTCAAGATATTGTGATTATTTCTCCTTGGGATTTACTCTGTACAATGTACCCAACCTTTACCAATGAAGATGTATTGACCCCTGTGAAGTCAACCTCGACAGGTTAAAGCATATCTGAACCCAAAAACATACTGTAATTTTAATGTATTGCAGATGTCCAGTGTTTAGATGTTGTGACTGCATTAGTTTTCTTTTTTCAGACTCCTTCACTGTACTGTATCTCATTGATTTAGACCACTAGCACCTTCTGTCTTCCTCATGCCCACAACACCTGGGGGGGGGGGGGTTCTGTAGCTCACAGAGGATAACTGAGTAAAGCTGATCAAGTTGATATTTCAGTTCAGTTTACAAGGACACTGGAATTCTGGCAAAATCAAGAGATATTTTTCTGTACTTGACCTAAAAAAGAAAAAACTAATACTGCCATCAAATCTAAGGACTGGTATGTTGCAATATTTTAAATTTTTGTTCTTTTAGGTTTATATATACTTTAAAGCAGAATGCATTACATGTAAGGGTACACTTAGCAAGTAGACAAAATTTGAATTCACACAGTTCCGTATGTATTGCAGCATGAGTGGTAATGCACATGCATAGTTGTGAATTGATGCTTAATTTCCCTTTCCCAATAAACTGTAGCACATAGATAGGAACCTGTAGGAGTATTGCTGCATGAAAGAACAAAATGTGAATAAGCCCTGAGAGTGGGAGGCTCTAACCTTTTAGGCAATCGGACAGACAGTACATTGCGCAATGCAGTCAAGCCAACATGCTTTCAGGAACTGAAAACTGCAAGGGGAGGTTATTAGGCAATTTTACTCCAAGAGGGAGGCTCTCAGCAGTATGACAATACTAATATTTATTCTAATAAGATGGCAGGTGTCACGGGAAGCTGTAAAGCCGCACTAAAATTGTGGCTTCACTGTCCTGGTCATGCTGTGTAGCGGAAGAGCAAAATCATGCCAACAGAATTAAATCTGTTTTAGCATGTAAAACTATACTTGTCTGTAGTTCTGCTTAATTTATTCAATGAAATACTGGTGCTTTAAATTAATGATTTGTAAATAGAAACAGAGAAGAGTGACAGCATCAAAAAGACCATGTGGTCCATTGAGTCTGCCCCATTTTTTATATGTATACATGTTTTTTTTTGTGTGTGTGTGTTTTTTTTAACGTTTTTTTGGTCTGAGTATAGATCTCTGCTGGAAGTCTATTCCAAGTATCAACTACTCTTTCAGTAAAATTATTACTTAAAAGATTAGTTTTGAACTTTCCTCCCACTTTTTGTAAGTGAGGGCTCCAGAATTGGACACAGTATTCTAAATGAGGTCTAACTAAAGATCTATACAGGGGAATCAGGACCTTCTTCCTCCTCTTGGTGACCACTTTAGTGATGCAGTGAATGATGCTTTTCATATAGCAGGTCTACTGCATTATGATCCTACCACTTTAAATTAGGGTTGCACCTATACATTTTCACCGAGTACAAGTAACGATACTTTTGTTCAAGTACTTGCCGATACCAAGTATTGATACCTTTGTGATGTGATGTGATTTGAGCTCATAGAAAATGAATGGGCTCAAATAGCACTGCAAAGAATTGCATGCTATTTGAAGAGGAATGCGTTGCGATTCCTGTTCCAATCGCATTCGGTTTTCAGCACTGCTCCTGTGTGAACCCAGGGCGAAATCACTATGACAAGCCTGGGTTCACATACTGGGTTCTTTGCACTGCAATTTGAGTCCACCTATTTTGTATGGGCTTAAATCACACCGCAAAAGGTATTGGTTTCTAGGTATCGGAGCATGTGCATGAATACGAGTACTCGTGCAAATGCTTAGTATTGGTATCGGTGCAACACTACTTTCAATTATACTGTAAACTAGCTCTAGTTTAGTATAACTCAGAATGTTATTTATTCCTATAGCCTAAGGCCCCTTTCACACGATCGGCCCGCTTAGATCTGCCTGTCCGTTTTTCAGGCGGATCCAAGCGGGCCACTCATTGACTACTATGGGTAGGCGGGTGTCAATGGAGATGTGTCCGCTGACACCCGCCTGCCATCCGATAAGATCCGCTCAAAACAGACGTTCGCTATCCGTCCAGCGGATCAGATGGGATCATCGGATGGGACATGTAGTCCGTTTTCACCCGATCTTCCCATAGAAACAGTGGGGCTCTGACAGGTCCGTCACTGCACAGTGAGCATAGATGAACCCGTCATCCGCCTGCTCAATGGGGATCAATGGAGGGATCTCCCACTGAGAAAGCAGAGTCCATCCAGCGCATCTGCCCTGTGTTAAAGGGGCCTAAGAATACATTCTAAGACTGCATTGACACCTGAACAGAGCAGGTTTCGGGCATATTATCGTTAGCATTTTTATGCACATACACAAGAAACGTATTTCAAGGGCTTTACAGGTGTGCTCAAGCTTCAGAGGTTTTTTAAAATCAGTAAACAGCATTACAGGCTAAAAATGCTAGATTTGTGTGTTTTCAAGCATTTCTGTTCAAGTCTTTGAGGCCAGAAATGCCCATTCCTGCCTCTAATGTAGCTCATGTAGCTTTTGGAACATTAAGTGTTGAGCTACAGCAGTGGTTCTCAACTCCTGTCCTCAGGACCCACTAACAGGCCAGTTTTTAGGTATTACCTTGGGGAGAGGCAGACTAGAATACTGCAATCACTGAGCAGAAAACAATATCATCTGTGATGTACTTCAGTTATCTTGTAAACCTGTCCTGTTAGTTAGTTGGTTAGAGTTGAGAACCACTGCTCTACGGGCACCTCAGCCACCATTGAAATACATATTTTTGGATGTTGTGTGTTTTGGTGCTTTGAGCTTCATGTCACAAAGCACTCGGGTGTAAATGGGGTCTTAGCTCTTAAACTTTTTCTGGTTTAACTGCTCACCAAAACAACTGAAGCAAGGAAATTTAACGACTAGTAATACCTTTAATGCTGGAAGCCACAGAAGACATGTTGATGATGTTCCCGGATTTTTGAGCAAGCATCTAAAAATATAACATAAAATCATTGTCACTTTTTCTGTATCTATATGGTCTCATGTAGGAACTTACCAGAATAGATACAGACTTACATTAACTATGCCCTTGCTGCTCTGGCAATTAGGGACAAATACCAAGTAAACAGAGGATGGAGATCCCATTCATTTCCTTAGATTCTAGTGTTCTGCCCTCCACAGAGGTCTGTTTATATTAAATGTCTTTAGTGCCACTTTCAGTCTGCACTTTAAATCAATTGATCTAGCAATTAAAGTGGTTCTAAAGCCTAAACATTTTCTACCTAAATGCATTTCTTGCGTTAAGGTAAAAAATGTTTAGATGCCTCACTTCCTGGTCTCTCAAGCCATTGGCTTTCCACTACCGGTTTCAAATCCAGAAACGAGGAAGTGGGAGGCGGGGCCAAGTCCCCTGTCTGTGTCACTATAAACAGACAGAAGACAGCAAGGCTCAGGAGCAAGCCTGCATGAGTGCCCCCACAGAAAGTGAAGGGGAGAAGCCAGGAGCGTGGGGGGGGGGGGGGTGTGAACCTGCAAAGGGAAGGTTTGGGGCTGCTCTGTGCAATTCCATTTGCGGGGGTGCGAAACTGCAAAGGGAAGGTTTGGGGCTGCACTGTGCAATTCCGCAGAACAGGTAAATATAAAAGGCATTTATAATCACTTTATTAGTATGTTCTGCCATCAAGGGTAAGTGCTGTCTTCTATAAAACCCATAAAACACATATCCCACCCTTTACCTCCCTCCTTCTCAAAATTCTCAGTAAAAATACTGCCTTTAGATGCAGACAAGTTATCACTGTCTGGCCTGTCCAGGGTCAGATCATTGCATATGTGACACATTGACCAGCTTATGTGAATAGCTAGGCCTAACCATGGAGAGTAATGATCAAGTTCAAGATACAGATGGCCATTCCTCCTTTGGACAAACAACAAGAGCTCTGATTAATCTGTGCCCGACAAGTGGGCCCCAAATACAGGATTTAAATATGAACTTAAGCTGGGTGCACATGATAATGTGTTACTCATGCAATTAAAAACGTAGCATGATCAAGTAATTTAATAAATGCACAATTATACACGACTGTAATCGGGTTTTTACAAAACCATTTTTTCAGAAGATATGCAAAAGGTCAAGGGTTGTGCATCCTTTTTCCTGCTGTAGGAAATAATGTGATTACACTTCTAAAACCTATACATAAAAACAAATGACAACTAACTTTTGGCAGGAACGTTTTGATCATGAGATACATGCTCCGCACATTAAGATTCATTGTAAAGTCCCAATCTGCTTCTTCACAATCTAGAATGGATCCGTGGTGGACAAAGCTGCACAAAAGATCACAAAGACAAACTTATTTAATGCTTTAACCATTTTCTTCAGACACAATGCAATCTGAATGCATAATCTAGTTTTGTGTTTTCCCACTCACTGCCATCCTGTAAAGAAATTAGGTAAAAAGACTAATACCTAGCATTGGCTAAAGTCTCCTTCTGACTGCTGAACCTGTAAGAGAAAAGGGGCTAGGTGAGCCCTGCCATTGGTTAGGATGTGTGTACAGGCCGAGATACTGATTGGCTGTGTTTGCCTCAGCAGCCCATCAGTGGTTGTGCCCACATTCAGATCCCCACCTCCTGCCATGGTTCTGTGCCTAGAATGGTTATGGAGGGTGACTATTGTGGCTCCTTGGTATTAGAGGGGTATTTTTATTTAATTTAAAACGTATATATAATGTGTAGTTACTCTAATTGCAGGTTAAGAAAGTCATTACCATGTTAAAGTACACCATATGTACACCCAATGAGTAAAACTGCATATAATCTTTTACATGTCATGTAATTTTAATAGTCATTTTAAATCTTTAGATCTGCTGCTTTCATAAAAATAGTACCTACCATGAAGGTCTTTTTCAGTCACTTCCTGTTATAGGGCGACAGCATTTTTGTCTCTTGGCTGCTCTCCTGCGTTGTCACTCTGCCACAAGCACTCCTAATGGAGGCTTCAAGCCCTATGCGTACACACATTACACAACCCTGATCCGCTGCCGTCACTGTCAGGAGGTGTAGGGGCAGCCGGATGATGCCACTATCTCAACTTCGACCCATCAGAAGTCTTGTTTTCATTCATAAAAATAGGAGACTTTTCCTGAATGGCAGAGAAACAACAAGCCCAACTCTATTTTATCCAACAGAAGACAAAGTCACTCATACTGCTGCCAGAACACCGTGCCACTTACTGTATGTAGCCACTGCTACTACAGTCCATTATAGTACACCTAGAGGCCATATTGTTCTGTGTCAAAAATGAACCCCAAGTGATTCCACTTATCACATGAATGGCAACATCCTTTTACGTACCAGAACAAAGGGCATGTTTTGATGGGTCTTTTTCGGCATTACACATATTTGCACATAGAACTGCATAAAAGTGGGATTTTTGACTTACCGTAAAATCCATTTCTCTGAGTTCATTGACAGACAGCGCTCCATTGTTCAGAACCATAGGGTTGTACTGCCCCCTACAGGAGTAGGACACTAGGCAGAAAAAAGATTTGGCTATGCCTATGGGCAGTCCTAGGTGGTATACACCCCCCCTCTGCTATAGGCCTTCAGGTTAGTAACAAGCAGTGTCAGAAGTATTAAAACTCCTTAGAGGGGTGGGTGCTGTGTCTGTCAATGAACTCAGAGAAATTGATTTTTTGGTAAGTCAAAAATCCCATTTTCTCTTTTGTTCATTGACAGACACAGCACTCCATTATTCAGAACCATAGGAACGTCCCAAAGCAGTGCCAAACATGAGGGGTGGGACAATAAAAAATCCCAAGGCTAACACAAGAACCAACCAGGTAACAGGCCCTGCATCACAGAACAACCTGAGCAATACACCCTCAAGGAGGGAATAGACCCTCTTAACAGCAGCCTGCAAAACCTTGCGGCCAAAAGAAGCATCCGCAGATGCCAGCACATCCACTTCGTAGAATGTTGTGAAAGTGTACACCCACAACCAAGTGGCCACCTTGCAAACTGGCGCAACTGACGCCTGATGACAGAAGGCCCAAGAAGCACTAAGCGCCCGAGTAGAATGTGCCGTGACAGGGAAAGGAGGAACCTGACACCTGACAAAACAGGCCAGAGTCATCATCCGTCTGATCCATCCAGAAATGGTCACAGAAGAAGCAGACAGCTCCTTCCTTGGTCCGCCCTTGATCACAAACAGTGAGTCTGACCTCTGAAAAGACTCATTGGCTCCAAACACACCCGAATCACCCAAACCACATCCAGGGCATGCAAGGCAAACTCCTTAGGATATGTTGACCCGGGACACAATGTCCTTATTCAAAGGGTAATCAAAGGAATGAACAACAGACAAGGCAAAGAACCACCTTATCCTAGTGAACACCGGGTAACATGTAAGACAAGATAGCGCCACCAGTTCTGACACCCTGCGAGCAGAAGTTATAGCCACCAAAAAGGCCACCTTCTGAGACAGAGTAAGCAGGGGAATCTCCCGAATATTTTTAAAAAAGAGGCTTCTGTAGAATCTAAAGCACCAAGTTCAGATCCCATGGCGGAAGAAGAGACCACCCCGGTGGAGACAGACGTTGAAACCTTGAATAAAAAAAAAGGTACGCACCAGGGAGTGCAAGACCAGGGGACGCTGAAGACGACCACCAAGGCTGACACCTGGCCCTTGATGGTACTCAAGGCCTATCTCTGCTCGGCCCCTCCACGAAGGAAGGTCGGAATCCGAGCCACGAAGAAAGAACGAGGGTGAATGCCAAGTGACTCACACCAGGATATATATGCTTTCCATGTCCATTGGTAGATCTTCCTAGAGATAAACTCCCTAGCCTTGAGCAGTGTCGAAACTTCAGCACCTGGCCCATCAGAACCAAGCCATCAAAACCAGCGACTGTAAAGCATTATGGGAGATTGTAGCTGCTCCCTGAGGGGCAGTCGCCAAGGAAAGTCGGCGACCAGGTCAGCATACCAAGACCGACAGGCCCAAGCAGGGGCAAATAGAATGACCAGAATCCCTTCAGCCTTGATCCTGCACAAAAGCCGCAGCAGAAACTGGCAAGGGGAAAAGGTGTAGATCAAACGATACCGACCCCACAGGGCCACCAGAGCATTTGGGGTGTCCACCAGAGGATCCTGTGACCTTGCCAGAAACCTCGGTACCGTTCTGTTGAGCCGAGACACAAACAGATCTACCTCGTGAGTGTCCCATCAGAGACATATCGGATGAAACATGGCCTGGTGAAGGGCCCACATGTGGTCCAAAATCTGTTGACTGAGGCAATCTGTCTGCCAGTATTCCACCCCTGGAATATTACATAGTTGCATAGTATGTAATGTTGAAAAAAGACAATAGTCCATCGGGTTCAACCTGTGTAGGTGTATGTGTGTCATTGTTTATAATACTTTCCCATATCCCTGTATGTTGTGTTTTTTAAGATATAAATGCAAGAGTCTTTTAAAAATATCCATACTCCCCGCGGCCAACACCAATTGTGGGAGAGAATTCCACATCCTTATTGCCCTGACAGTGAAGAATCCCCTGTGCAGTTTAAATGTTAAACAGCTTCTCCTCCAGTCTCATTATGTGGCCACGTGTGCTCCTACAATCCCTGGGACTGAATATTTTTTTTTTTCCCTATGCTGGGATCCCATTGAGGTATCTGTAGATCGCTATCATGTCCCCCCTCAAGCGACGCATCTCCAGCAACCGTTCCTCATAATTGAGGTCCACCAGTCCCCTTACTAGTTTTGTTGCCCTTCTTTGGACTCTCTCCAGCTCATCCCATCTGAGGACAGGAGTAACCAGGGTTTTATGAAGTGGCAGAATTATAGTTTTATCCCTGGAGTATATCCCTTTTTTTATGCATGCTAATATTCTGCCCACTTTGGTAGCTGCAGCTTGACATTGCATACTATTGCTCAATCAATGCGTAAACCGGAGAGGGCCAGAAAGAGACGTTCTGCCCACCGGAGGATTCTGGCTACTGCCAAGGTTGCCAACACACTATTTGTTCCGCCCTGGTAATTGACAAAGGCCACCGACATTGCATTGTGCGACTGAAAGTCTCAGGCCGAGACGCGGTCGTATGCGACCTCGCGAGACGTTTAACTTGCAGTGCCAGCCCCAGTCTAGTGGGGTTAAGTTGCGGCCGACGTGTAGCGTGTAGCTACGGTCTGCACGCGCTCGCTGGCCAGATGGGGAGACCACTGGATCTTAGTGTCCAGCCCTTCGCCCAGACGGCAGTTGATTGTAGATCTCACTGGAAAAAATCCAAGAAAAAAAAAATAACAAAAAAGTTACCAGAACTAGAGATCCCAACAGAGAACTAGGTTCTTACTCCTGACTAGGCAGAAAAAAAAAAACTGAAGGCCTATAGCAGAGAGGGGGTTGTAACCACCTAGGACTGCCCATAGGTGTAGCCAAGTTTTTTTTTCTACCTAGTGTTCTACTCCTGTAGGGAGGCGGTATAACCCTATGGTTCTGAATAATGGAGCGCTGTGTCTATCAATGAATGAAAGAGAAATATAGTTTATTTAGAACATATTTTAAAACAGAGATACATTAAAAAAAAAATACATAAGGCTGCCAATGAAACTGCGTGATCAAATCATATTGGGTACAAATCTCTTGAAAGCATTTTAAAATAGCTTTTTTGCTCAGGAAAATTTGAATTTTTAAACACTGGAAAACATACAAAAATTATATAACAAGCAATCGATATTCATAATAAAAACATGTCAGTAAGTACAAGCGTCATAATAGACTTACAAATCCCATACGATCACAGATATATACAGCCAATAAAATCACCACCGTACTAAACAATCCTGAAGCAATCCCCCATGGTGAGCTCTGGAACTGCCACCCTCAGCAAAACCTATGGGCACCAACTCTAATGAGAATACAACTAGTTAAAGAATATTAAAAAAATAAAGGGATGCATAGTCGTTCACCCCTATGTGTATCAGTTATGCTAGCAATGGAATTAAATAAACATATACTTCTTAACAGTGGCCATGTACCTCTCTTGTACATGCCACTTAAAGTAAGGGGTTTCCTAAATGCCAGAAACCACAAAGTAATACGATTCTAAAGGTCTGGTAAACACATAAAAGATGAAGATAAATATATATAATTATCTAAACCTATATATTGGCACATACAAAGATTTGAGACCAGGTGAGTTTCCATATATCTACTTTAGCATGTCCAGGAAAACAGGAATTCAAAACGCTCTCATCACAGGGATACCAATCCAAAAGGCCTCCTGTTTTAAATTGGGTCCAAAGAGCAATCATTGGTGTTTCAAGTTAGTCCCTAATTGTAAATGCAGCACAAATGTGAAGTACTGGCAAATAGCCCTATAGTACATAAAAAGGAAAAAACAAGGATGGCGCCCCTGCCAAGTGTATGACATCATCATACATGGCAGTGCAATGCAGTAACACCCCCACATGTGGGATCCCACCCGTGTCATACCAAAGAAGGGCAGGTGCCAGGAAAATACCGCCAATAGGGAAGGATGCCAAAAAGAACAGAGGCCCTGTCCGAAGTCCACTGGCTAAAGTGCGGCGGATCTTGCCCGCCATCCTAAGTCAAAGCGCATCCCGGGTGCACCAGGTGACAGAGGCGAAACACCTTAAAGAAACAGCACACGATCCAAAAACACAGCGGTGTCACAATACTCAAACCATGAACATGTAAACATTCAATTAAACACTGTAACTACTATCCGTATGGGGGCCACTACATAATAGGGTATGTTTCTATTAAACCGGCCGATGCCGTCTGACATTCGGCCCACGTGTACTGGGCTTAAGGCCGCCACCGGGTCTTCTGTTCACATGTTCTACCAGGTGGATGTTTCAGCATTATCTGATGTCAGCTTCAGATGTGAGGTCCATCAGATGGCTTTTTTAGCTGCAAGCAGTCCCCAGTTTTTCTGCTGTTTTATCCTTGGGCCTGCTAATGATTGCTGTGCTGCCCACCCCTCAGTTGGACTGTTTTTGGACATCCTGAAGGTTAAAAAATTCCTGTCTCTCTCGATGGAAGAGAAAGAAAATAGGATTTTTGTACTTAGTGTAAAATCCCTTTCTTGAAGACCATTGAGGGACACAGGTTGATCATACTCTTGCTTATGTAAAGTTCAGAGACAAAGTACAAAATCAGACAGCACTATAAAAACAAAAAAAAATTAAATTCTGTGTAACAGCAACTTCAGCAGCAAGTCAGCGGGAAAAATATTGTGGTTTTCGTATAAAACGTTTTTAACAGGGTGGCATAGAAAGCTTTTGGTTACAGAAAATAAGGTAGTGACAACACTGACACATGCCATAACACAATTAAGGCTCATTATTAACTGAAGACTGACTGTTACTTACCCAGCTACATTAAAAAGAACATCAATTCTATCGATTTCCTGAGACAGTTTTTCAATGTGGTCCTTTTTAGTCACATCCAGGACTCGTGTCTCTATACCTAAAGAAAACATCAAACTAATCAGTCATAAATGTATTCGTT
>BLSH010257596.1:1477082-1491283 GCA_018402905.1 Glandirana rugosa | reverse complement strand
CAACCCAGAGTGAGCGTACATCCAGCTGGAAGGATCACTATTGCTGTATCGCTGAGTTTGGTGTGATGGCCTTGCGGCCACTACTTGCTGCTGACAGAGACAGAGCTGTTAGGAGCTACCCAACCAGCCATCTTATAGTTCTAACACTGCCCGCAGGCCTCATTGACTGCCTTAAAGCATGCCAACGAGCTCCAACATAGCCGTTGAAGATTTAGGACTAAAAGACGATCCTATAGCTGTAACTGCCCCTAGGCCCAGTTTGTTGTTGCCATGTAAAGGGGTACCCCACCTTCTATCATTTCTTAGAGTGAACTCGAAAACCACTAGGAAACTGCTAATCCTTTAGACATATGTAGAGTGCACTTGTGTTACTGAACAGCATTTTACCTATACACGCGTTGATTAGATTTGTTTACCATGAGAGCAGTTCTACTCTGTTTAGTGAGCTGCACTTTAATTGTCATTTATGCAAGTTCTTAATTATAGGTTAATAATGTCTACCACTAAACAGTTGCCTATATCCTACAGGAAGGTGGAAGATATTTTACACTTGAGCTCGCAGAAAGTTCTGTTCAACCAGGTATGCCAGAGGAGCTGAGGTCGTTCTCGGGGTCAAGGCGCAGAACAGTGAACCCAAAAATTAAATGAATTAATTTACCAAGCGGCTCCTTAAGGGGTGGCAATATCTCATAATATATATATATATATACACACACACACACACAGTATCTCACAAAAGTGAGTACACCCTCACATTTTTGTAAATATTTTCCTCTATGTGACAACATTGAAGAAATGACACTTTGCTACAATGTAAAGTAGTGAGTGTACAGCTTGTATAACAGTTTAAATTTGCTGTCCCCTCAAAAGAACTCAACACACAGATAATTGATGTCTAAACCGCTGGCAACAAAAATGAGTACACCCCTAAGTGAAAATGTCCAAATTGGGCCCAATTAGCCATTTTCCCTCCCAGGTGTCATGTGACTCATTAGTGTTACAAGGTCTCAGGTGTGAATGGGGAGCAGGTGTGTTAAATGTGGTGTTACCGCTCTCACTCTCTCATACTGGTCACTGGAAGTTCGACATGGCACCTCATGGCAAAGAACTCTCTGAGGATATGAAAAAAAAGAATTGTTGCTCTACATAAAGATGGCCTAGGCTATAAGAAGATTGCCAAGACCCTGAAACTAAGCTGCAGCATGGTGGCCAAGATCATACAGCAGTTTAACAGGACAGGTTCCACTCAGAACAGGCCTCGCCATGGTCGACCAAAGCAGTTGAGTGCACGTGCTCAGCATCCTATCCAGAGGTTGTCTTTGGGAAATAGACATATGAGTGCTGCCAGCATTGCTGCAGAGTTTGAAGGGGTGGGGGGTCAGCATGTCAGTGCTCAGACCATACGCTGTACACTGCATCAAATTGGTCTGCATGGCTGTTGCCCCAGAAGGAAGCCTCTTCTAAAGATGATGCACAAGAAAGCCCACAAACAGTTTGCTGAAGACAAGCAGACTAAGGATATGGATAACTGGAACCATGTGCTGTGGTCTGATGAGACCAAGATAAACTTATCTGGTTCAGATGATGTCAAGCATGTGTGGCTGCAACCAGGTGAGGAGTACAAAGACAAGTGTGTCTTGCCTACAGTCAAGCATGGTGGTGAGAGTGTCATGGTCTGGGGCTGCATGAGTAATGCCAGCACTGGGGAGCTACAGTTCATTGAGGGAAAAATGAATGCCAACATGTACTGTGACATACTTAAGCAGAGCATGATCCCCTCCCTTCACAGACTGGGCCACAGGGCAGTATTCCAACATTATAATGAACCCAAACACATCTCCAAAATGATCACTGCCCTAAAGAAGCTGAGGGTAAAGGTGATGGACTGGCCAAGCATGTCTTTAGACCTAAACCACCCTTTGAGCATCAGTGGGGCATCCTCAAACAGAAGGTGGAGGAGCACAAGGTCTCCAACATCCATCAGCTACGT
Organism: Glandirana rugosa; assembly: GCA_018402905.1. NCBI lineage: Eukaryota > Metazoa > Chordata > Amphibia > Anura > Ranidae > Glandirana > Glandirana rugosa. The sequence goes on along the minus strand of BLSH010257596.1, from coordinate 1,489,293 downwards.
GATGTCGTCATGGAGGAGTGGAAGAGGACTCCAGTGGCAACCTGTGAAGCTCTGGTGAACTCCATGCCCAAGAGGGTTAAGACAGTGCTGGAAAATAATGTTGGCCACACAAAATATTGAAACTTTGAACCTAATTTGGACATTTTCACTTATAGGGTGTACTCACTTTTGTTGCCAGCAGTTTAGACATTAATGGCTGTGTGTTGAGTTATTTTGAGGGGACAGCAAATTTACACTGTTATACAAGCTGTACACTCACTACTTTACATTGTAGCAAAGTGTCATTTCTGCAGTGTTGTCACATGAAAAGATATAATAAAATATTTACAAAAATGTGAGAGGTGTACTCACTTTTGTGAGATACATACATATACATATATATACACACACACACACAGATGAATTTTATCTGTCTGTGCATCTACATTAATTAGAAGAAATATGCAGTGGGCAGCTGCACACATAAATGCCCCTTAAAATGCATTTCAGCATTAAAGCAACATTGTTATAATTTTCTGTAATTTTTATTTATGAATTTCATGGGCCCATTCAAACCATCCCTTTGTGCCACACGCATTACATGTGTTGGTGCAATGCAGTGTCCTTGATTCTGAATGGACCTGGTCAGTGGATGTGTGTTGCAGCACACTGCAATATGTGGCCATGCACTAATGCGTGTTGTGGTGCACTGCTAGAAATGCTGCAATTTTTGGTTCATTGTAGTGCAATGGCTAGCTCAACATAAAGCCTGAATAAATGGGCTACCCTAATTGCAAGACACACGCCTGTAATGTACCTCAGCGGACCAGGCTGGCGTGAATGGGCTCTAAAACATGAACAGTAACCTTTGTATGATTCCAGCTCCTTCAACTTCTCTCCATTGATATCAGTTGCAATCACTTTGGCTCCTTCTTTAGCAAATGCCTTAAAACAAAAGAAAATAAATAAGTGCATTCATGCAGTTATCACATTTCTGCTTCATATTTTCTAAACAACTTTAAATTTCAAGACATAAGGATACAGTAATCATAATTTTCTATGCACTGTTTCTTTTCACCATATGGCTGCATTCACACCTGAGTGCAGCGTTTTTGGACGTTTTTCAAGCTTTTTGTTGCGCGTTTGCAAACGCCCATGTCGCGCTAATATGCGCGACTGACGCTTTTCCATTGATATCTATGGCAATACAAATGTTCCAGGAACGCAGGAATATGCCCGATTTGCGCGCCAAAAATACCTCCAGGACTAGTTTGAGCTTAGGGCGTTTGGCTTCAGGCATTTTGAGTGGAGATGTGAACCACTCGGCACACTATGAATAGCCCAACAATATATAAATTTGTAAGCAGCACTCTAGTATAGGATAGCAAAGAATCATATGTAACAATAAGATATGCAAAGAGGCTGTAGGGACAAACTATAAAAATATTTTATTAAGAACAATTCCTTTGTAAATATTTTGTGATATGTAACACAAAGTAGTAAGTAAATGTGACATTGCGGAGTGTAAAGGAACAATATAAATGCCAAGCAAGCGGATGCCGGTAATAGACTGATACATAATATGTAGAATAAGGTCAGATACAAAAGACACAACCAAGGAGTAATGTCAATAAATGGCCGAGATCAAAAATTAGCAATTAGTATTGGCAGAAAGAGAGCAACCGCTAGTTAGAAACCACCCACATCCACAGCTGACGGCTAATACACTCAGAGCAGCAGTATAAAGAGATACGAGCTGTGACGTGTGGCCACGCCCATTGAGAAAGACGGAATGACGAAACGCGTCTGGGAGTGACCACACGGCTACGATCAGACAGACCAGACAGCATTCCACCCACATCCCAAGCCCGGGAAGCTTTGAATCGCAGAAAGATCAAATGCACAGCACAGAGGAGGGATACGGTGATGTAAAGCTGTTTTCTTATGAACAAAGCGATATTGTATTTTACTTGATGTAAGCATGTTTTTAGGGGAAGGGGGAGTGTAAATAAAGTAAAGTTTTACACTATGGAGCTCTCCTTTGTACCTTTACACGCCTAAGGAGACACAGCAGGTGAGGACACCTAATATTGAGACTGAATAGGAAAACAACAGAGAGACCTGAAGGGTCAATTCACCCCCAGGTGGTACAAAGGCGCATAAAGATTATAGTTCTGGTAAGTGGGGAATCCATAGGGGCTTCAGCAAGGAACGGAGCACTTTGGAGAAACAGCATTTGTTCTAGGACTGGTTCCTGCCTTAACCCTTTGAATATAGGATTAACCATTTGAAGAACTTAGAGTATCCATAGCAGTGAATATCAGGAGAAAGAACTTTAAAACTCTACTGCTTCCAATTTAATATAATAAGGAGGATATAGGATGTCTTTGAACATTACCATAAAATTGAATTGATTTTATTGATGGACATAAGCAATAATGTTTGCTAGATTTAAGCATTGATTGTATGGATTTTATTGGTTTACAGTATTTTTAAGTATTAAGGTGTATGTACGCAGCTAGCATTTATAGGTTAAGTACCAAGTATTACAAGGCGTATCCTTCTTATAAGTGCCAATTTAATAATTTCCATAGAGAATCATTTTTTTCCCCCCTCCAGCGTTTTGTAGCTTCAGACATATTCAAACTACAAAACGCTCAGGTGTGAATAGGCCCTTAGGCCTCATGCAGGCTGGAGGTTTTTAACATGGCTGTTATGGGCATCTGGCGGTTTTTTTTTCTACCTTTAAAAGCCCCTGCGTGTTAGTCTATGTGTCCATGCACACACAAGCATTTAGAAACAGCAAGGCTTAAGGGCAGAGAAAAAAACCCATACAGGCAGTGTGTTCAGGAGCAGCTGCATTTTGGCAGAATCTAAACGTGAGTTAGCGCTAGGCACATTTAGCGCTTGAGCGTTAATTTATTTCAGTGGCCAAAATAAATGATTATTCTGGCCAATGAAATGAATTAACGCCCAAGTGATTGATACGGTTTTTCTGCCAAAAACCTGCTGCCAGGAGAAAAGGCATCTGGGAAAGTTTAGCAAAATGTCCACTGTGCATGTGGCCTTAGGCTGCTTTCACAAGGGGTGGATTGCATTCTGATCAGCAGGGGATCAGCTCACATATCCCCTGCTGATTGGGTGGATTACACATCCGTGTCTGCTCAGTTTCTGCTCTATGGTTGGCAAGAAGTAAACTGATTCTGCTGTTTACACCTTACTACCCTCTGTTTCGATCCACCTGAATGGAAGAGGAGGGATCCCCTTCCTTTTTATGGGGGGAGGGGGGTCTAGATTGGACCTAGAGGTAGGTGGGTGTACACGGACACAGGTCCGTTTACATTGCCTCTCCATAGGAATGCATGCACCTTTACAATCTGGTCAGCCTGTAGATTTGATAGGCAGACCTGATTGGAGCACGGTGTGAAATCTTGTAACTATAGGTCTCAAAACGTGCAATTAATATAGCCTAATGCTTGCCATTAGAATTGAGCAGAAAACTTCTCATGTGCTGGCAAACAATATATACAGTAAATTGGTAAGAAAGAAAGAAGAAACTACAGATGAGTGTGTTCAACCAACTTTGGCCCTGACAATAGATGCTATGGAGCATGCCTAGGGCTGACGAGTGGACGTTACCTTCTATAGTGCTCCTCGATTCTAATGCATTTCACACTGACTTGCTTATTCACCATACAGTGCTGCAATATGTATTAAATCCTACACATATTAGTGCTCCCTGTACTCAGGATAAATAGGTATTCAACTATTTGCAAAAATATTTTATTGCTATTAAATATGGTAAAATATATTACACATGCAAAATGACTAAAACCGTTTTTGTTTTTTTTTTTCATGTTATGTGACCTAATTTCATAAATAAAATAAAATAAAAAAAACTTTGCACCTATTAAAAGTCTTGTGTGCCCCAAAAATGTAAAAAATGATTTTAGTAAGCAAAATAGTGATACGGTTATTGTGAGGTTTACCGTTTCATGAGGAAGCTGCTAAATTTGGCCTGGTCATTAATGCTGTAGTGACCCCTAGTCACAAAAAGGTTAAAGTGCATGTGTGAGTAAACTCTAAAACATATTCTAATCAAAAGTCCATATCAGAGTCCATATAAAATAATGGAGCATAGTAATTGATGAAGCATAGATAACTCTATTGGATGTCGTCATATAAAACGCACCATGGGCATGCAGTAAACCAAGTGTAATGCAACCACCGCCACCTATTACAGGTGGTCAAAAACAGCATGTGAGTAAGACTCCTCTGTCTTCAATCCAAAGTACTGGAACAAAACATCCCAATATTCCGCCCAAACCATATACACCATACATTCCCCTCATCAGAGCAGGTGCATCAAATCAGGAAAGAAAAGGGGTTGACAGTGTAAATCCATATAAAAGCGTTTAAAAATTATTTAAAGGTTGCACTTACATATAGGCAATAAAAACACTGCATGTAAACATCACATCTCCCACAAGGACAAGTTGAATGTTGAAGCGGTACCGGAATGCCGCTTCACCATTCAACTTGCCTTTGTGGGAGATGTGATGTTGACCTTTAACCACTTCAGCCCCGGAAGGATTCCCACGTTAGGACCAGTGCAGCTTTAACTGACAATTGCGCTGTCATGCGACGTTGTACCCAAACAAAATTTGCAATCTTTTTTTCCCCACATGTAAAGCTTTCTTTTGGTGGTATTTGATCCCCTCTGCGTCATTTCTGATGACCGCTATAAACAAAAAAAGAGCGTCAATTTTGCAAAAAAAAAAACTATATTTCTTACTTTTTGCTAAAGTACAAATCCAAAAAAAATATATAAAAAACATTTTTTTTCTTCGGTTTTGGCCGATTTATATTCTTCCTCATATTTTTGGTAAAAAAAAAAAAAAAAAATCGCAATCGGTGTTGATTGGTTTGCGCAAAAGTTGCCGCGTTTACGGATGATGAGAATTCATTTCTGGGGTTTTTATTTTTTTTTTATTTTTTACTAGTAATGGCGGTGATCTGCGATTTTTAGCGGTACTGCAATATTGGGGCGGACATGTCGGACCATTTTGACACTTTTTTGGGACCATTGGCATTTATACAGCGATCAGTGCTATAATAGTGCACTGATTACTGTATAAATGCCATTGGTAGTGAAGGGGTTAACCTGCAGGGGGAGATCTAGGGGTTAACTGTGTTCCCTAGGCGTGTTCTAACTGTGAGGGGGCTGGGCTGTCAGGGGCATAAGAGATCTAACTGATCCCAGTGACAGGGATCAGTAGATCTCCTATGTCCCCACTGTCAGAATGGGGAACCGACGTGTTTACATTGGCGGTTCCCCGTTCTTTGGCTCTGGCAGCTCCTCCGGAGTGCGGCGGGCACCATGTGCCCACATCCCTGAATACAAATTAGAAAAACAAACCCTCTGGTGGGACTTTAGGCTCCATGCACACTGTATCTGATAAACAACCGTTTTTGGGCGTTTGGGCGTTTTTTTTTAACAGCCCAAAAACGCCACTTTATGTTATCCTGTGTGTCCATGCACACCTGGACGTTAATTGTCTTTTATCAGCAGTGGTGTTTTTGGGCTGTTATCTGAACGCCCTGAATTGGCGTTCAAAAGTTTTGACCACAAAAAATGCCGGACGCCGATAAACGCTCATAAACGCCGGTAAACGGCTGTTTATCGGCGTCCGGCGTTTTTTGCAGTCAACGGAAGCTATGGTGAGGGGAACCCTCATCCCCTCATCATATATTTACTGCGGCAGTGTGGATGGGTCCCGCGAATCGCCGTAAATAAACAGCGATTTGCAGAGTGGTCACTAGGGGGCACGCACGCGTGGCACTCTGGAGGAGTGTGCCTGCGGCTCAGGTGGACCCGATGTCTGCCGGCGAGCCGCGATGAACGGCCACAGCAAAAAAGAACGGGGAACCGCCGATGTAAACACGACGGTTCCCCACACTTTCAGTGTGGGCATAGGAGATCTACTGATCCCCGTCACTGGGATCAGTTAGATCTCGTATGCCCAAAACAGCCCAGCCCCCCCCCACAGTTGGAACATGCCTAGGGAACACAGTTAACACCTTCCCTGCCCCCTGCAGGTTAACCCCTTCCCTGCCAATGACATTTATACAGCAATCAGTGGACATTTACATTTCTGATCGCTGTAAAAATGTCATTGGTCCCAAAAAAGTGTCAAAATGGTCCGACATGTCTGCTGCAATATCGCAGTACCGCTAAAAATCGCATATCGCCGCCATTACTAATAAAAAATAAATAAATAAAAACCCCAGAAATTAATTCTCATCATCCGTAAACGTGGCAACTTTTGCGCAAACCAATCAAACAACGATTGCGATTTTTTTTTTTTACCAAAAATATGAGGAAGAATATAAATCGGCCAAAACCGCTGAAAAAAATGTTTTATTATATTTTTTTTTTGGATTTGTATTTTAGCACAAAGTAAGAAAAATTGGGTTTTTTTCACAAAATTGTCGCTCTTTTTTTGAACGGTGATCAGAAATGACGCAGAGGTGATCAAATACCACCAAAAGAAAGCTCTATTTGTGGGGGAAAAAGGATGTAAATTTCGTTTGGGTACAACGTCGCATGACCGTGCAATTGTCAGTTAAAGCGACACAGTGCCGAATTGTAAAAAGTGCTCTGGTCCTAAAGGGGGAAATCCTTCTGGGGGTGAAGTGGTTAAATAGATGTATGTAAAAAAAGATAAACCAGAGGAGAGCAAAGCTGCGGAAACACATTATGATATTCAAAATGGCGGCACAGTGGTGTAGTGGTTAACACTTTTGCCTGGCAGCAAAAGGGTGGCTGGTTCGAATCCCAACCACGACACTACCTGCCTGGAGTTTGCATGTTCTCCCTGTGCCTGCGTGGGTTTCCCCCGGGTACTCCGGTTTCCTCCCACACTCCAAAGACATGCTGGTAGGTAGATTAGATCCTGTCTAAATTGGCCCTAGTATATGTATGTATGTGAGCTAGGGAACTTAGATTGTAAGCTCCTTCAGGGTAGAGACTGATGTGAAAGTACCTTGTATATGTAAAGCGCTGCGTAAACTGACAGCGCTATACAAGTACCTGAAATAAATTAATAAAATATTCAGACTTACAATGGCAGCAGCCTTTCCAATACCCTGTGCTCCAGCTGACAACACAATGACTTTTCCATCTAAGCGCCCCATTACACCTAAAAGAAAGTAGAGAAGTTAGTCATCTGGAATCTGAACTTATTTCACGGCTAGAAAAATGTAATGTAGTTAATCACATTGAAAAAAAAGGGACACGAGTGTATTTATTTCAACCAAATGAATTAATGAGTAATTTGAAATTGTGCAAATACGGAACTCGAAACAGCTGCTCCAGAGTAGAGCTGCATGATTCTGGCCAAAATGAGAATCTCAATTTTTTTGCTTAGAATAAAGATCACGATTCTCTTGGCGTAACACCTTTCACATTATCCAAAAAAATTGGGCTAACTTCACGGTTTTGTTTTTTTTTTTTGAAAAGTGTCATTTTCCCCAAAACAATTGCGTTTGAAAGACTGCTGCACAAATACCGTGTGACATAAAATATTGCAACGATAACCATTTTATTCTCTAGGGTCTCTGATAAAAAAAAAAAAATATATATATATATATATATATATATATATATAATGTTTGGGGGTTCTAAGTAGTTTTCTAGCAAAAAAAAATAATGATTTTAACTTGAAATCAACAAGTGCCAGAAAAAGGTTTGGTTTTGAAGTGGTTAAACTGATCTAATTTTACAGACAAAGTTCATTCTTTTGATTTAGAACAGGGTTTCTCAACCAGGGTTCTGTGGAACCCTAGGGTTCCTCCAGAGGTTGCTAGGGGTTCCTTGAGCAATATCAATTTCTGACTGTCAGATAAGTTGCCACTGACACTACTGATCTTTTCAGCTATCTGTAAGGGGGTAAATCTTCCCAATGACCACAAGTGTAAGGAGCATTCTTCACACTGACCATCACACTAATGTATCATGAGTTGTAGTTAGTCATTTTTTGCAGGGGCTCCCTGAGACTGGAAAGTTATTTCAAGGGTTCCTTTGTGATAAAAAGTTTGCGAAAGGCTGCTAGAACAAAACATTGCAATGTTTACAGTTAACACTGAGACATGTTTTGAAACTTTTTTTTTTTTTGTGGACATCTCTGAGCTGCTCTGCACTTGTCACATAGAATAGAGGAAATGTCGGGTTGAGTTTGTCAGGGGGGCTGAATCGAGATCTTTGAGCCCTCATACACACGGGCGTTTAACGCCACATTTTTGGGCATTTTTTGCAGCTCTCCATGTTATTCAATGGCCCTCTAAAAACGCTGATGGTTTTGAGCAGTAGAGGGTGTCGGCGTTAGTGAGCAGTAACCAGAACGCAGGACAGGTTCCGAAGCTGCAGCGTCATGGCGTTTTTGACGCCGAGCTGGCAAAACGCTCAATAACATTGCTTAACGTTGTATACACAGCGTTAAGCCTCCTCAGGGGTTCTATTCAAAATCAATGGTTCCCTATGGGAGCCCATTGATTTGAATAGAAACCGCACCAGAAGTCGGATCACGATGATCCGACTTGCGGCGCAACTTGTGTGCTAGGGGTCTTAAAGGGGACCCCACCGCAAAAAATTTGCGTGGGGTTCCCCCTGAAGAGCATACCAGGCTCTTCGATCTGGCATGGATTTTAAGAGGAACCCCCACGCCGAAAAAACGGCGTAGGGTCCCCCTCACAATCCATACAAGACCCTTATACGAGCACGCAGCCTGGCAGGCCAGGAAAGGGGGTGGGGACGAGCGAGCGCCCCCCCCTCCTGGACCGTACCAGGCCGCATGCCCTCAACATGGGGAATATGGGTGCTTTGGGGCGGGGGGGCTCTGCGCCCCCCACCCCAAAGCACCTTGTCCCCAAGTTGATGGGGACAAGAGCCTCTTCCCGACGACCCTGGCCATTGGTTGTCGGGGTCTGCGGGCGGGGGGGCTTATCAGAATCTGGAAGCCCCCTTTAATAAGGGGGCCCCCAGATGCCGGCCCCCCTACCCTATGTAAATGAGTATGGGGTACATCGTACCCCTACCCATTTACCTGCAAAAAAGTGTACAAAAAAAACACTACACAGCTTTTTAAAATATTTTATTAACCACTTCCTGACCGCCTGCCGTGTTTTCATGGTGGCAGTCGGGTTGCTGAGACGGCGATCTGCGAACAGCCGCTATGGGGCGCGCGCACGCCGCACTCCTGAGGAGTGTGCCCGTGGCTCGGGTGGACCTGATGTCCGCCGGCGAGCAGCGATGAGCGGCCACAGGCAAAGAACGGGGAACCGCCAATGTAAACACAGCGGTTCCCCATTCTGACAGTGCAGGCATGGGAGATCTACTGATCCCTGTCACTGGGATCAGTTAGATCTCTCATGCCCATGGTAGCCCAACCGCCCCACAGTAAGAACACAACCAGGGAACACTATTAACCCCTAGCTCTCCCCCCCCAGATTAACCCCTTCACTGCCAATGACATTTATACAGTAATCAGTGGACATTTAAATTTCTGATCGCTGAATAAATGTCATTGGTCCCAAAAAAGTGTAAAAAATGTCCAACATGTCCGCTGCAATATCGCAGTGCCGCTAAAAATAGCAGATCGCCGCCATTACTCGTAAAAAAATAAAACCCCAGAAATTAATTCTCATCATCCGTAAACGCGGCCACTTTTGCGCAAACCAATCAATAAATGCCAATTGTGATTTTTTTTTATCACAAATATGAGGAAGAATATAAATCGGCCAAAACCGGTGAAAAAAAATGTTTTTTTATATTTTTTTTTTGGATTTGAATTTTAGCAAAAAGTAAGAAATTTGTTTTTTTTTGCAAAATGGTCGCTCTTCGTTTGTTTATAGTGGCGATCAGAAATGACGCAGAGGCGATCAAATACCACCAAAAGAAAGCTCTATTTGTGGTAAAAAAAGGACGCAAATTTTGTTTGGGTGCAACGTCGCACGACGCGCAATTGTCAGTTAAAGCGACGCAGTGCCGAATCGCAAAAAGTGCTCTGGTCCTAAAGCTGGAAAACCTTCCGGTTGGTAAGTGGTTAAATCAGCTCCAGCATCTTCTCCCCTCTCTTCTTTCTTCGGCTCTTTTGCCGCTGTCTCCTCGGCTAGCTTCTCCCGCTTCTTCTTCTAGAGATGTGATGTCATGAGGGCGGGGCTCGTGATGACGTCAGCATGTGGCCCCGCCCCAGGCCAATATAAGGCAGCCGCGCAGCACGGCCCGGCATTCGAGTGGAAGAGAGCGACGAGTCAACATCTCCAGAAGAAGAAGCAGAAGAAGAAGAAGCGGGAGAAGCTAGCCGAGGAGACAGCGGCAAAAGAGCAGAAGACCCCCTCAGAAGACCAAAGACCCCGCAAAAGAGCCGAAGAAAGAAGAGAGGGGAGAAGATGCCGGAGCGGATTTAATAAAATATTTTAAAAAGCTGTGTAGTGTTTTTTTTTGTACACTTTTTTTGCAGGTAAATGGGTAGGGGTACGATGTACCCCATACTCATTTACATAGGGTAGGGGGGCCAGCATCTGGGGGACCCCCTTATTAAAGGGGGCTTCCAGATTCCGATAAGCCCCCACCAGCAGACCCCGACAACCAATGGCCAGGGTTGTCGGGAAGAGGCTCTTGTCCCCATCAACATCCTTTCCTGGCCTGCCAGGCTGCGTGCTCGGATAAGTGTCTGGTATGAATTTTGAGGGGGACCCTACGCCGTTTTTTTCGGCGTGGGGTTTCCTCTTAAAATCCATGCCAGATCTAAGAGCCTGGTATGCTCTTGGGGGGGAACCCCACGCAATTTTTTTGCGGGGGGTCCCCTTTAAGACCCCTAACACACAAGTTGCGCCGCAAGTCGGATCATCGTGATCCGACTTCTGGTGCAGCTTCCTTTCAAATCAATGGGCTCCTATAGGGAACCATTGATTTTGAATAGAGGCAGAAAACACCGCTGAAAGCTAGCGCGAAAAAAATGTGCATTGACGTCAATGCAAAACGCCGAGAAAAGCGGCAATTTTTTCCCTGACGTCAGGCTTGGCGTTTTGCTTATTTTTTTTGCAAACGCCCGTGTGTATGAGGCCTGAATCTTGCAGCTCTACTCCAGAGGATGGCAAAAAGCATATTAATGTGTTACTAAACCCATAACAGTAAAATAATTCTGTATATGCAGTAAAGCATGCTTGCTATACACTCACTGTGGCACCTAAGGGGTTAATCCTCCACATTGTGTAAAAAGGCTGTTTGATTCTGTCTTCTCTCATCCTTCCCTTTTACTGTCCCCAATCCATCTGCTGATCGCACAATGCCCTAGGAAGCACTCTGCACATGCTCAGTTTGGTGTGTATTTCCTTTTCTTTTTTTTTCTCTCAGGAGGGTGCATGTGATCAGCATAAGGCCAATCAGCACTATTCAGACAGAGGGTTGAGAGGCATGCAGCTCATAGGACAGTCAGAGGAGAATGAAAACTCCTCCTGCAAGCGTTAACCAGTGCTGGACACTGATAGAAGTCACAAGACTGCTATATACTGCTGATTAGAAAAGGTATTTAGCAGTTTATATTTACTAAAATAATTGCATTTCCATGTTCAGTGTACTGTGGGAGACCAGATATAGTGAATGCAGAGTCCTGGGTTTAGTAACACTAAGTATCAAGCGTACTTAATTTGATCCCTCCAGGGGAAACAATAACTTTCTGAGGTATGGGTCAGCAACCCGTTGTTTGTGGGAAGATGACAGATAGATTGCATCCCTGCCGTGCCAACCCTCAGTCTGAAAAGCTCCTACCCCATAAACAGAGTGATGCAGAAAAGCAATATAAATGCGTCCTGTACTGATCACCGTCCCTACGTTAGATAGACAGTAGAAGGGTGTTTGTTGCCCAACGACTGGGTATGGAGTCTTTCAATAACAAAGGGGACCTCCCTAGTTTAATTCATGCGAACTATGAATCACAATGATTTGGGTCCTGAGACGTAAGTGATATAGACCAGAGGGTGTCATGTGACTTGTACCTTTACGTTAATAAAATCATTTATATTTGACGATTTATGGAAAAGATTAGTCGTCATATATCGTCAGAACACTGAAGATAGTCACAGGTCGTGACCAATTGCGAACGTCCTCCTCAAAAGTAAGAGGAGACTGACAGGATACTCGACGTACGGAGAGTTGGGAGACAGACTTATC
>BLSH010257596.1:1415661-1430635 GCA_018402905.1 Glandirana rugosa | reverse complement strand
GGCGGGGAGAACTAACTGTGTCGCCGTAAAATCCTTTTCTCTGAGTTCACTGACAGACGCAGCCCTTCATTAGACAAGTGGGGTTTATGCTCATATCACTAGGAGTAGACTAGGCAAAATAAAACAAAAGCATAAGTTGGCCCCTCCCAGGGGGACGTCCTCACCTTAGCATATAACCCCCCTGCTAGACAATAGCATATCAGTTCGTAACAAGCTGCACAAACTCAACAGAGGGGTGGGTGCTGCGTCTGTCAGTGAACTCAGAGAAAAGGATTTTACGGTAAGTTATAATAAAATCACTTTTACTCTTACGTTCACTGACAGACGCAGCCCTTCATTAGACAAGTGGGGATGTCCCAAAGCTGTGTCAATCAAGAGGGGCGGGCAACTATAACAACTGTACCCAACAAAAAAAGCCCTCTCAGGCGACGCCAGTCGCGCCTACACTGCCGCTTGCAAAACTTTGCGGCCAAAAGCAGCATCAGCTGATGCTGAAATATCAACCTTGTAAAACTTACAAGTGTGCACTGAGGCCCAAGTAGCCGCTTTGCACACCTGAGACACCGAGGCCTGGTGTCTAAAAGCCCAAGAAGTACTAACTGCCCTGGTGGAATAAGCCATGACTGGAAAAGGGGGAACCTTGCCCCGAACCTCATATGCATGAGTGACGGTCTTCCTAATCCAACGAGAAATGGTAGCTGACGAGGCCGGCGAACCTTCCGTCAGCACAAATAAAGAATCAGACTTCCGAAAAGAAGCTGTAGAAAACAAATACACCCGCAAGGCCCTCACCACATCCAAAGAATGTAGTTCAAATTCCTTGGGGTGCGACGGGTGCGGGCACAATGAGGGAAGCACAATATCCTCATTCAAATGAAAAGAAGAAACCACCTTCGGAAGAAAAGAAGGGGAAGGTCGCAAAACCGCCTTGTCCTTATGAAGGACCAAGTAAGGTGACTTGCAGGATAACGCTGCCAACTCAGACACCCGCCTAGCGGATGTAACAGCCACCAAGAAAGCCACTTTCTGCGACAACAACTGTAAGGGAATGTCCCTAATATTCTCATATAGTGGCTTCTGAAGCACAGAAAACACCAGATTCAAATCCCACGGCGCCAGAGGCGACCGTATCTGAGGAGCCACATGACGTACACCCTGTACAAAAGTACGGATCAACGAATGTGACGCCAAGGGTCTTGAAAAAGAACAGTCAGGGCCGAAATCTGACCCTTAAGTGTACTTAACGCCAGGTTCTTGTCCAGTCCCTGCTGCAGAAAAGTCAGCACTCTGGAAACCACACAAGAGTGGGGGTTCCAACCCCCTGCCTCACACCAGGCAATATAGGCCTTCCAGGTCCTATGATAAATCTTACGCGAAGAACCCTTACGCGCTTTAATCATAGTAGGGATCACGGAGTCAGAGACACCCCTATCCCTCAACACCTGGGACTCAATAGCCAAGCCGTCAAAGCCAGCGAGGGTAAAGCAGGGTGCAAGATGGGTTCCTGAGACAGTAGGTCTTTGCGAAGTGGAAGACGCCACGGGACATCTACCACCATCCGCACCACATTGGCTTACCAAGGACGCCGAGGCCAATCCGGACCTACCAGGATTGTCGGGATTCCCTCTGCTTCTATCCTGCGCAGAACCCGCGGCAGAAGCTTCAGGGGAGGAAAGACGTACACAGTAGCCGATACCGACCCCAGGGTGCTACCAGTGCGTCCGTGGCGACCGCCAACGGATCTCTTGATCTGCACACAAAGGTCCGTACCTTGTGAATGAATCTGGAGGCCATGAGGTCCACCTCTGGCGTGCCCCACTTGAGGCAAATCTGGCGGAACACTTCTGGATGTAGGGACCATTCTCTCCTGATCCAGAGTCCGGCGGCTGAGAAAGTCCACCTGCCAGTTTTCCACGCCTGGAATGTAGATTGCGCAGAGAGCTGGCACGTGAAGTTCTGCCCACCGAAGGATCAGAGCCGCCACCGCGGCTGCTGCCGAGCTTCTTGTTCCGCCCTGATGATTCACATATGCCACAGCCGTGGCATTGTCCGACTGAACCCGAACAGGGAGGCCTCGCAGCCTTGTCGACCAACGGGATAGACAAAGTCTGATTGCTCTCAGCTCCAGTACATTTATCGGAAGACAAGCTTCCTGAGCTGACCAACGGCCCTGGGCAGAAAGCTGACCCAGGACCCCTCCCCAGCCCGATAGGCTGGCATCCGTTGTTACTATCGACCAATTGAGGGGGAGGAAACATTTTCCTAATTTTAGGGCTGGAGCCCGAATCCACCAAACCAAGGATCCCCGGGACTGATGATCCAACCTGATCAGTCTGTCTAGGGATAGGGGAGAGATTTGTCCCATTGCGACAAAATCGCCTTCTGCAGGAGCCGAGTGTGACTCTGGGCGTAAGGTATCGCTTCGAAAGCCGACACCATGAGCCCCAACACTCGCATACAGAACCGCAAGGAGGACCACTGGTGTGATAACAGGGTTTACACTGCTGCCTGAAGTGTCAGGCGCTTGTTTGGCGGTAAAAACACCCTTGCCTGCACCGTGTCCAGAACCAGACCCAGGTATTCCAGACGGCAAGATGGAGTCAACAACGACTTCTGCAGGTTGATCAGCCAACCAAAATCTTTTAACGTGGACACCGTGATTATCACGTTCTCCTCCAGAGCTGCGACCGACTCTGCTCTCAGGAGTAAATCGTTGAGGTATGCTACCACCGCGATACCACTCTGTCTCAACAGCGCCAGCATCAGGGCCACCACCTTGGTGAACACTCGGGGAGCCCAAGCCAAACTGAAGGGGAGAGCCACAAACTGGTAATGCAGATCCCCCATTGCGAAACGCAGGAAACGCTGGTGCCTGTGACAAACTGGAACGTGGAGATACACGTCCTTGATATCCAGGGACACCATCTTTCCACTGTGGGTACCAGTACAATCATCCCCTGTTCGGCAAGCGCCCGAACGGCGCTTAGAAGCGCCTCCTGACGCCACTGAGGGAGTCTTAAGTTCGAAGGGAAGAACCTTTCTGGGGGTAGAGAGATGAATTCTATCCTGTACCCGGAGGACACCACCTCCAGCACCCACCGATCTGTGATGCGGGCAGTCCATCTGTCTGCAAACCCCAATAACTGCCCCCCCCCCCACCCGAGAGTCGGGCGGGGACAACCCATCATGCGGAGGTTGACTTATCCTTCGTTTTTTCAGACTTACGTTTCCAGGGCCTTTTACTGGGCCCAGCGGAAGCCTTACCGGACTTGAAGCCCTTACCCGCTGAGCCGGGCGTGCGAAAAAACTTCTTCTGGCCTGAAGAAACAGGGCCCTGCCTACGGCGAAAATCCCGCCGTTTTGGCTCTGGAAGTAAAGTACTCTTCCCTCCCGTGAAATACTTAATGATTTCATCCAACTGTGGGCCAAACAGACGCCCTCCGTGAAAGGGAAGATCCGTAAGAGCTTTCTTTGACGCCTGGTCGTCTGACCAAGAGCGGAGCCACAGCACCCACCTGATAACAATTGCAAAAACAGACGATTTTGACAGTATGGGAAGTAGGTCCAATGCAGTATCGCATAGGTAGCGGAGACCCTCTTCCAAGTGTTGTGCCTGTTGCACCTCAGCCTGCGCACACTCACAAGTCAAACCGAAGTTTAATGTGGTAGCGCACTCGAAAAGAGATTGCGCAGCCGCCAGAGCTGGCCGCATGGCTGACCCAGCCAACAAGAACAGTGCCTTAGACACTGCCTCCGTGCGGCGATCGGCCCCCTCTTTAAAAGACGGAGACCCCTCCAAGGGAATGGTCCTTGCCTTATTCAGACGGGCCACCGGTGGGTCCACTGCTGTGGAAGCCCATCTCTTAGTAAAACTATCCTCAAAGGGGTAGCGAAAAGCAAAGCTTTTGGGTAAAGCAAAGGAATTTTGCGGCCGCAGCCATTCCTTGTACACCGCTTGTTCAAAAACCTGATCATAAGGGTAGGCCCTGGGGGATCTAGGGGGCTTAAGCGACCCACAAATATATGCGGACTCATGCGACTCCCCTGCTTGGTCAAGCAAATATCAGTGATCAGGGCAGCCACTATCGCTTCATCGCGCGAAGATGAAGGCCCCCCCGATCATCTTCACCGTCTGAGGGTATCAGTTCACCCTCTGATAGCTCCACGGGGGTTCCCATGACCACCAAGGCGCTCTCTGGTTCCGAATCCTCCCCCGAAGAATGACGGGGGGCGGGCGTTTTTTGGGGCCCCCCGGAGTCGGGTCCCCCGCCCAGGGAAGGGATTCACCAAATACTGCCCTCAGCTGTTCCAAGGACACCAGGGACCCCGGCCTGGATTGTTGCTCCGCAGGTACCCCTGCCATAGCACTGCCGGCCTCTGACATCCCAGACTTCCAGCACCCCCACTGTGTGACCACCACCTCTACCCCACCAATCAGCCAGGGAGACCCGGAAGGATTGCACCCACCGCTACCAGCACCCAGGGAGAGCCAGCTATACTTGCTGTTTTTTGATGCCTCAGCGCTGTGACCGGAATGAGCAATGAAAAAACACTCCACTTCAAGAGCCTGCACCGCCGCGTCTGTCAGCCATGCTGTCCAAGGGAAAACGGAAGTGCCTCTGCCATTTTTATCACTTCCCCGTAATACCGAGAAAAGCCACTGGGGGCCGCCAGAGGACAGGCTGAAAACCGCATGGGCTACAGACAAATGGCCGCTGCCATCAAAACATGCAGAGCCACGGGAAAATGGTGGCGAACGAACGGTGATCCACCACGAAATGGCGGTGAATCACCTGAATACAGTGCTCAAAATGGTCAGTGCGGGGTGTGGTACCGTGGGGGGAACGGGAGATTACAACCCCAATGCGTCCCCACTAATAAGCCCCCACCGGCCGGCTACCTTAGAAGCTGCCCAGGTGCCCCTCTCCGCGCCCCTAGGACGGAAGAGGGGTCCACTCACCGATCCGACGGGTGCAGCGGGTAGCCACCAGGAGCAGACTTTCCTCCCCACAGAGAGGGATGCTGCTGGCCAGGCCACTGGACAGGAACAAACCAGCCACTGGCAGCCTGCACGGAACGGGCCCTATGCGGCGTGTCCCTGCTAAGGGTAGCTTGCACAGACGTCTCCACAAGGGAATACTTAAAACCTGGCCTGTTAGTGGGTCCCGAGGACCGGAGTTGAGAACCACTGAACTAGATGGACATTTTTCAGACTATGTAAATCTTACCCCCCCTCCTAGCAAAAATCCTTTCCTCCCAGCACAAATCCAAGTTTCCCCTCCTAGAGCAAATCTTACCTCCACCGCCTCCCCAAATTCCCCCTCCCGGCACCAATTCCTTTAGTCATTTTCTCTCTCCCCACCTAGCACAAATTCCCTCTCCCATAATCCCCCCAGCACAAATCCTCTCCCTCTCATCCCCCCCTCCCAGCACAACAAATCCCCCTCAAGCTACCACTCCTAGTGCATCGACCCCAAAAATCTTCAACAAATCTTACCTCGTTAACCCCCACCAAATTTCCCCGCCCAGCATAAATCCCCCTCATAGCACTAGTCCTCTTCTCTATCCCCCTCTAGCACAAATACTTTCACCCCTAGCACAAGTACTTTCACCCCTAGCACAAATGTGTCCCCGGTGCAGTTTTCACTCACTCCAAACACAGATTTCAGATGCAGTGCGGTACATAGCCATGGAATTGCCGCTCGAGGACACCGCTGGCTGTCAGATTGGTACTTGATAGGGTTTAAGCGCCCGTTCCCACATTCTTTTGCTGGGAGGAGATGGGGCAGGTAAGCATACCCTGCATGGTCCCAATCTACAGGACTGGTGCAAGGATTTTTGACACCCTAGGCGAAACCTCATTTTGGCCTGCCCATGTGACAGGAGGCGGCGCTATACAGGAAGCATCGGCTCTGCTTCCTCTAGCGCTGGCTCCAGTGCTGCCCCTCTAATTACACTACTGAGACAGAGTTAGTTACATGCTGCAGCCTGCAGACACGGAGGAAAACCAGCGACAGGGAGGCCCCTAGGCAGCAGTGCACCCTAGGCGGCTGCCTCGTGCTAGCAAAGGCCCTACCAATCTAACAGCTCTGATCGAGGAGTGCTGCAATGGCAGGAGGGAGGATCTGGAGAGCACAGCCCACACCTTCCCTCCTAGCTCTGTCCTCCTCTCCAGATCTGGTTGTATCTTCCGGTGCTAAGCTGAGAGTAGTTGTGATGCTGCTGTCACTATCCATGTAAGCTTGTTGCGGCAGGAACCCACCTTGTCGATTTGCCTGCAGGTTTGGAGGATTTTGGAGTCCTGTATTTTATAGCATAGCCCAGGTTTTGGAGAAATAAAAAAACTGCTGTTAACCTCCCTGACGGTTTTCCCGAGTGTGGCTCAGGGTGAATTTCCATTACAAATAGCAGTAACCCCGAGCCACACTCGGGATCACATCTCTGGATCCAGGCAATGTAACTTACCTCATCCCCTGGATTCAGCGATGTCCCCCCGCTGTCTGCGGGCTGTGTCCTCCGCCCGATGCCTCTGTGTGGCGTGCTCCCTTCCCTGTGAGCGGTGTGTTGCACGGGGGCGGAGCCTGGCAGCAAATTCAAAAAGTGAAACCCACAGTAAACACAGTACACTGTTATCTGTAAGATTACATTACTGTATCAAATCATTTCACATCCCTTTTGTCCCTAGTGCTTTGTCCAGTGCCCTGCCTGCATTTTTATATTATATATGTCATTCTTTCTGCCTGGAAACTTGAGAATGTCCATGGCATTCAAAAAATGCAAATTTCAGTGTTTTTGACCTAGTTACATTATTGAATAATTATTATTTTTGATTATTATTTATAGTTATTATAGTATAATTTTTTCCCCCATATATTATAATTTATGATTTCGTTATTTCAAACATTATCATACCCGGGATGTCTACTAGATTCTTGTCTTAAGTGAGTTATTCCTAATAATTACAGGCCTACAATATAAAACGCCAAATTTCTATGCGAAAAAATGTACCGCTTGGAGATGCAAAAATCTAACATTCATACCGCCAGGGAGGGTAAAGGGTTAGTTCACCTATCTGGGCTATCCTGGAACCACTGATGGGAAGTCCTCTACAAGGACAGTTTTGTTAAGACATGAAATGTTCCGATCCACTATAGGGATGGCTCACTTTTTAAAGGAATCACTCAATAGGATATTGCTGGGGAATGAAAAATCTGCTCTATAGCTTTAGTGGCTTAATTTACCTGTAATGAAGCATGTTCCATGATGTACAAAGGCAGATCCTGTAGAAATCTACGCAAGGACGTCTTCCTGCTGCCATTCCCACCTAGCCTCAGTTTTGTGGCAAGCAATAGGGAGAGTTTACAAGAACAGAAGCAGAAGTATTTAACTGGTAATTAGAAAAACTCTATTTTCCTAGTAATTAGTGATGCAACGAAATTTTGGCTGCTGAAAATTATCGACCGAAAATAGGGTTATCAGCGGTTTGCTGATCAAAAACAAAAGGTGCCGATAATGGCACCGAAAATGCAACCCGGTGCGTTATTGATGTGCTCTCACTGCATTTCAACGGGGAGATACATTTTTGGTGCAGTTTTTTTTAGCACCACAATGGAAGCACAATGGACCAGTGTGAAGATATACATAGCATTTAAAGAGGTGCATTTTTCTTGCACGAAAGATGCCGATAATGGCCGACAAATTCATATTCATGTAAATTGAGGATATTAAAAGATAAAGTCGACTATAATACAATTATATATAAACATATATATAAAAAAACCCATATTTTTGGATTTGGCCAAGTGCATCCTGAATTTTTGGTGTCAGCACCAATATGTTAATTTCGGTGCACCAATATTAGTTATACAATATGGGGCACAAGCTCTTTTATCACTACTACTGGGAAAAACTAAACCAGTCCAACTGAGATGTGGACAACACAGCAATCAAACGTCAACATGCCTACATACATGATGCATTGCTTAAGTGCCAAGCACTTGTAGACTGCTGTGAACCCAGGTAATGTGGTGAAAATTGCTATACTGTGCCACAAGAAGAATCAAGTGTTGTTGCCAGTCCAAAGCTGCACCCAGAAAGAAGAGTCAGTAGTGTGCAGTTGCAGTAACCCAAATGAAAGAGGAGGCACAGTGAGCACCACCCAAGTGCACTAGGCACCACAGAAGGGAGGTATAAGGAGGAGCAACAGCTCTGGCTATAGGTGTGCAATTACATGAATGTTACCAATTTTAAATAGAAAATCAGAATCGGTTCTCAGCCTGAAAGGTTAGTCACCGGCCCCCACACACCCCAAGGGGATTTGGAAAGGCACTTTGGGCATGAATGTTTAATGGGCTTTTTCCCTGTAGTCACCACTGAAGCTTCGGTAGGCAGAATTAAACAGGGGGATTACATTGTCCTAGCTTCGCTTTCCATGATGGGCATTACCCCTGTAGGGGGGCTTCAGGTACAGGGCTATACTGTTAAACCACAATGCTACAGTTTTAAAGTACCCTGAAGTCAACTCCTTGCATGCCAAGGGGAGTGCCTACAGCAGGATCCAGTGCTACTCAGCAACATTGCAAGTTAGCCTTGCTTCTTCAATCTGATGGAGTCCACATACAATCCAAGACTCTGTCGAGAAGTCAGCCAACCCAGAAGCTGAGGTAGGAGCTGCAATGGCTATGGTGCAGCAGGAATCTTGATAGGAGAATCATCTTGCAATAAAATCCTCCGAGATTGAGAGCAAAAATCCTTCCTCTGGATCAACTGTGGGTGAAGGATTGTATATATATTTATTGGTTGAACTACATGGACTTGTGTCTTTTTTCAACCTGGCTAACTATAACTATGAAATGAAAGAGGTCCATCACCAAAGGACACTAGAAAAAAAAATAGGATTTTATTAAGAACTTACCGTAAAATCCTTTTCTCTAGGACCTTTTACTAGGAGTAGACTAGGCATAATGAAAGTTTAGAAAAGCAAAGCTGGCCCCTTCCAGGGGGGCCGTCCTCACTCAGCATATAACCCCTGAGCCCTGCATAGCATATCAGTTCGTAACAAGCCGTACAAACACAACACCGATGGGGTGGGTGCTGAGTCTGTCAATGAACTCAAAGAAAAGGATTTTACGGTAAGTTCTTAATAAAATCCTATTTTCTCTTACGTTCATTGACAGATGCAGCCTCTATTCATGACACGTGGGACGTCCCAAAGCAGTGTCAAACAGAGGGGTGGGCAAACAACAACTGTACCCACAGAAAGATCTCGGGAGGCGCCAGCCGCACCTACACCGCCGCCTGTAAAACCGCCGCGGACGCTGACACATCAACTTTGTAAAACTTAACAAAAGTGTGCACCAAGGCCCAAGTAGCTGCCTTGCACACCTGAGACACCGATGCTTGGTGTCTAAACGCCCAGGAAGTGCTAATCGCCCTGGTGGAATGAGCCGTGACCGGAAAAGGGGGTTCTTGTCCCCGAACAGTTTATGCATGGGTCACGGTCTGTCTGATCCAACGTGAAACAGTGGCAGACAAAGCCGCCAACCCTTTGCGCGGCCCATCCGTCAGCACAAACAGGGCATCAGACTTCCTAAAAGGAGCCGTAGCTGCCAAATACACCCGCAATGCTCTCACCACATCTAAGGAATGCAAGGCAATCTCCTTGGGGTGAGAAGGGTGCGGACACAAGGAAGGGAGGACAATGTCCTCATTAATGTGAAAAAAGGATACTACCTTTGGAAGGAACGAAGGAGACGGGCGCAGCACCGCCTTATCATTATGTAGGACCAAATAAAGAGACCTACACGACAAAGCTGCCAATTCAGACACCCGCCTAGCGGATGTGATAGCCACCAAGAAGGCGACCTTCTGAGACAGCAATTGTAAGGGAATATCCCTGATCTTCTCATAAGGCGGTTTCTGCAGTATAGAAAGTACCAAGTTCAGATTCCACTGTGCCAAGGGCGACCGTACCTGAGGAGCAACATGACGTACACCCTGTACAAATGTACGGATCAAAGAATGCGTCGCCAAGGGACGCCCTTGAGGGTGCTCAAAGACAACTTTTGGTCCAGGCCTTGCTGAAGAAAGGCCAGCAGAAGTACACTTGCACACCTTAAGCATAGTGAGGATCACTGACTCAGAGACCCCCCTGTCCCTCAACACCTGGGACTCAATAGCCATGCCATCAAAGCCAGCGATGGTAAAGCAGGGTGCAAGATGGGGCCCTGCGACAGTAGATATTTGCGAAGCGGAAGTCGCCAGGGAACGTCTGTTACCATCCACACCACATCGGCGTACCAAGGGCACCGAGGCCAATCCAGAGCCACCAGGATTGTCGGGATTCCCTCCACCTCTATTCTGCGCAGCAACCGCGGTAGAAGCTAGAGAGGGGGAAAGGCTTACAGAAGCCTGTACCGGGACCACGGGGCCACCAGGGCATTCGAGGCTGCCGCCAACGGGTCCCTTGACCTGCTCTCGAAGGTCTTCACCTTGTGATTGAATCTGGACGCCAGGAGAGCCACATCTGGCGTGCCCCACCTTTCGCAAATCTGGCAAAAGACCTCTGGATGCAGGGACCACTCTCCCTGGTCCAGCTTTTGGCGACTTAGGAAGTCCGCCTTCCAATTTTCTACGCCCGGAATATAGATGGCGGAGATTGCCGGCACGTGAAGCTCTGCCCACTTTAGGATGTGGGCTGCCTCTGCTGCCACGCTTCTTGTTCCGCCTTGATGGTTCACGTACGCCACGGCATTGTCCGACTGAACCCGAACCGGGAGGCCGCGCAGCCTCGCCGACCAGCGGAGGAGACAAAGCTTGATCGCCCTCAGCTCCAACACATTGATCGGAAGTCAAGACTCCTGCGTCGACCAACGGCCCTGAGCCGACAGGTTCCCCAGGACTCGTCCCCAGCCCGAGAGGCTGGCATCCGTCGTGACTATCGACCAATTTAGGGGGAGAAACGACTTCCCCAGGGTCAATGCCGGGGCCTGAAGCCACCAAGCCAACGACCCCCTGGTCAGATGATCCAGCTGGATCATACGGTCCAGAGACTATGGGGACCTGTCCCACTGCAGTAGGATCGCTCGCTGCAGGAGCCGAGTGTGACTCTGGGCGTACGGTATCGCCTCAAAGGACGAGACCATGTGTCCCAACACCTGCATGCAAAAACGTAAGGGAGGACCACTGTCGTGACAGGAGGGACCACACTGCTACTTGCAGTGCCAGCAACTTGTCCGAAGGTAGAAATACCTTCGCCTGCACCGTGTCCAATGACAGACCCAGATATTCGAGGCGACAGGACGGGGTCAATGCCGACCTCTGCAGGTTGATCAGCCAACCAAAGTCCCTCAGTGAGGACAGGGTGACAGTAACATTGTCCTCCAGAGCCTGCGCAGACTCCGCGTGCAGGATGAGAACGTGCAGGTATGCCACCACAGCAATGCCCCTCTGCCACAACAGGGCGAGCACCGGGGCCAGTAACTTGGGGAGAACCCGCGGAGCCGAGGCCAGGCCGAAGGGGAGAGCCAAAAACTGGTAATGAAGGTCCCTCACAGCAAAGCGCAGGTGCCCGACATAGGTGGGAACATGTAGATATGCGTCCTTGATTTCCAGGGACGTCAGCCAGTCCCCTTGGTGCAGGGCAGCCACGACCGAACGGACTGATTCCATCCTGAATTTGCGCGTCTTCACAAAGTGATTGAGTGCTTTCAAGTCCAGAACCGGCCTCCCCCCCCCCCCCTTTGGTACCACAAAGAGGTTTGAATAGAAGCCACGGAATCTCTCCGCCGGAGGGACTGGCACAATTATCCCGTTTGGACATCGACCGCACAGCCCTTAGCAGAGCTCCGCAGGGAGACTTAAATTGGACGGGAAGAACCTGTCTGGGGGCTGAACTCCATCTTGTACCCGGAGGACACCACCTCCCGCACCCACCGGTCGGAGATGCGGGCGGTCAAATGATCCGCGAACCCCAGAAGTCGCCCCCCCACCCGAGAATCGGGCGGGGGCAACCCATCATGTGGAGGACGACTTATCCTCTGTCTTTTCGGGCTTGCGTTGCCAGGGACGCTTACCAGAGCCCGAGGCGCACGAAAAAAAACGTTTCTGCCCAGAGGGCTGAGGTCCCTGTTTGCGGCGCTGGTCACGCCACTTGGGTTTGGGAAGAAACGTACTCTTCCCCCCAGTGAAATCCTTAATGATTTTATCCAATTGGGGCCCAAAAAGTCGGCCACCTTGAAAGGGAAGATCCGTGAGACCTTTCTTGGACGCGTGGTCACCCGACCAGCGTCGTAGCCACAGCAGGCGCCTGATAATGATTGCGAAAACCAACATTTTTGACATCGGTACCAAGTCCAGAGCTGCGTCACAAAGGTAACGAAGCCCTTGCAACAGGTGGTCTGCACGCTGCACAAATTCAGGCGAATCTACGCCGCCCCGGGCCTCATTCCACTCTATCGTACACTCTGTGAACGACTGAGACACCATGACCGACGCCACGACCTGTCGCATGGCTGCCCCCACCACCAAAAAGAGTGCCTTAGCCACTGCTTCCGTCCGCCTATCGGCCGGATCCCTAAAAGAGGGAGACCCCTCCAGGGGAATAGTTGTCGCCTTGTTCAGGCGGGCCACTGGCAGATCCACCGCGGGGGAGACCCATTTCTGTAACAGGCTGTCCTCAAATGGATAGCGCACAGAAAAACGTTTTGGCAGGGTAAAGGAATACAGCGGATGTTTCCATTCCTGAAACACATACTGGTCAAAATACTGGAGGTAGGGAAAAACCTTAGGAGCACGAGGGGGCTTCTTGGACCCAAAAGTATAGGCAGATGCCTGTGCCTCTCCAGCCTGATCCAGTCGCAGTGAATTGTGAACGGCCATGACCAGGGCACCCACCAGCGCCTTTTCGCGCGCCACCGAGGCCCCCTGGTCCTCTTCCCCATCCGAAGGCTCCAGCTCTCTGTCTGAGAGCTCCACGGGGGGTCCCCGTGACCCCAGAGCCCCCTTCCGTTTCGGAGTCCTCATAGGATTGCGGGGGACGCATGGCCTGTGAAGAAACTGTTGGTTCAGCCGCCATTGCGCCACCGCCAGGACACTTGTGAGGCCTACCAGCCATCACCCCCTCAGTGCCACCCCCTGCAAGGCCTCAGGACTGCCCAGTAGGACTCAGCACCGCCGCCCCTGCACCCCAGGGAGAAAGCAAGCAATACTTGCGGAACCCTGCACCACTGTGTGCCCCAGGCGCCAAAAGCACATGGAAAACTCCCATACAGGGAGACCAACCAAAAATGGCCGCCAACAACCACTAGAGGTCAAACACCTCCAAAATAGCCGTGTCAGCGGCAAAATGGCGGCGGCTGCATGGCATGCGACGGATCGGTCCGTGGAGCGATCCGATCGCGTGTAGCAAGTGAACGGCGGGCGGCGGGACTGGCAGCGGAGCGGGCAGGCCGCGGGCGGGCGTTCGGGGGGGGAGGAGGAAGGACATGACAGGGACCAGTGGGCCTGTACCCCCCCCACCGGAACGGTACCGCTAGTCGCCCTCCTCCGCCCCAGGCGGGAGGGGGGTGTCACGCACCCATCCAGACGGGCGTAGCGGGTAACCACCCGGTGCAGACCTTCCTACCCCCAGGCAGGGAGGGATGCTGCTGGCCAAGCGACCCCTGGAACCGCAAGGTGGGATCTTTAACCCACCGGCCGCCCGCACGGAACGGGCAGGATGCGGCGGACCCCGCCAGTGCTAAGGGTGGCTCGCATCCGTCGGCTGTGCTGGGGAAATGGCAGGACCTATGAACATCTGCGTGGTCCCCAGCCAGCTACTTGATTGCAGTCTTCATCAGAAGGCTTGCGCAAAAAGAATAAAAGGAAAAAACTTTAGGGGAACCGCAGTTCCCAGCAGGGAACCAGGTCTAACTCCTTGCACTAGGCAGAAGAAAACTGATATGCTATGCAGGGCTGAGGGGTTATGTGCTGAGTGAAGACGGCCCCCCTGGGAGGGGCCAGCTTTGCTTTTCTGAACTTTCGTTCTGCCTAGTCTACTCCTAGTAAAAGGTGCATAACCCACGTGTCATGAATAGAGGCTGCGTCTGTCAATGAACGTAAGAGAGAAAGTCTAGCTGGGAGTGGAAGGGGTTATATACGGGGATGGCCCTGCGGCCATTTTTGCCAGTGTTCTATCACCTGACTAGCTTCATATAACCCAATAGTAAAAATTCAAGATCCTGTGTCCTGTACTCTAATTAAGAATCAACCACTAGATGGCTGCCATGTTGACAAAACCTTGCAAAATATGTGAAAGCTTTCTTTGTGGCAAAACCAAGCACAGTTTACCATCCCAACCTGCCCTTACACAATAGGTTTTACTGCTATACAGGTATTCTTAAAGCGGAGTTCCACCCATTTTTTTTATTTTGTCTGTGCTGCATGCTCTTAGGGTATACATTTCAAAATGGCTTTTTTTTTATGCTTCTAAATACCTCTATTTTACATAATCTTTCTAGCTTCCGCCCCTTCCTAGCCTAGGCGATTACGTCACTAGGCGATTCACAAGTGTTCCTGGGATATCAGCGTCATGTATCCCAGGAGTACTTGCGAATCGCCTACAGCCGAAATCGCGCGATCTTTCCAGGCAGGAAATGACCGAAAGAGGAGGAGTTAGGCGCCATTTTCAAGGGACGGGAGGAAGACGGAAGGTAAGTATAATGCCATGCCTGATAGTATGTGAGCCGTCTAGTACAGAGCCAGCCACCACATCTTTACAGCGCGGCAGCGGGCCGCATGACAGCAGCACAGGAGAACCGGCGAGCAGCATAGGAGGACCGGAGAGCGGGTGGGCGAGAGAGCAGAGAGATATCATCTCTCCCTGCCCGTCCTGGTTCACCACTGCTCCGCTGTCCCTATGCAGTTGCGGCCAGCAGAGAGATTACATCATCCCTCTGCTGGCGGCCGCCTTCTCTCAGGGGGCCCTCATGTAAGG
>BLSH010257596.1:1381363-1400100 GCA_018402905.1 Glandirana rugosa | reverse complement strand
ATGCCCTCTCTCATTATTCTGCGCACCAATCTTGGAAGCAGACGTACCGGAGGGAAGGCGTACAGGAGACGATAATGGCTCCAGGGGGCCACCAGAGCATCCATGGCCACTTTGTGATTGAAGCGGGATGCCATGAGATCCACGTCCGGTGTCCCCCACCTGCGACAAATCTGATTGAACACCTCCGGGTGAAGGGACCACTCCCCCTGGTCCAGCTTCTGGCGACTGAGAAAGTCCGCCTGCCAGTTCTCCACACCTGGGATGTAAATCGCTGAGATCGCCAGAATGTGTAAGTTCCGCCCAGCGCAGAATCAGAGACGGCTCCGCTGGGCTCCGAGTGCTGCCCTGATGATTCACATATGCCACCGCTGTGGCATTGTCCGATTGAATTCGAATCGGACGACCCTGCAATCTCTTTGTCCAATGAAAAAGACATAGCCTGATTTCTCTCAGCTCCAGCACGTTGATGGGCAGGCGGGCCTCCTGGGCCGACCAACGACCCTGGGCTGATAGCTGACCCAGGACTCCCCCCCCAGCCCTTCAGGCTGGCGTACGTGGTGATCACCGTCCACTGAAGGGGCAGACAAGACTTCCCCTGAGTGAGGGCCGAATCCCAAAGCCACCAGGTCAGAGACGCCCTGGCCTGAGGACCCAACCGGATCGGAAGATCCAACGACCGGTGGGACTTGTCCCACTGAGCCAGAATTGCCCATTGAAGCAGACGAGTGTGACTCTGGGCAAAAGGTACCGCCTTGAAGGACGAGACCATGAGTCCCAGCACCCTCATACAGAACCGCAAGGAAGACCGGCGGTGTGATAGAAGGGTGCGCACAGCCGACTGTAAGCCCCTTAGCTTTGTCGGAGGGAGAAAAACCTTCACCTGTACTGTGTCCAGAATGAGACCCAGATACTCCAGGCGGCAGGAAGGAGACACTGACGACTTCTTCAGGTTGAGCAACCAACCGAAGTCCAGCAGGGAGGCCATCGTGAGTTGCACATTCTCCTCCAGGGCAGATACGGAGTCCGCTCGCAGGAGCAGATCGTCCAGGTAAGCCACTATGGCAATGCCCCTCTGACGCAACAACGCCAACACCGGGGCTAGCAACTTCGTGAACACCCGGGGCGCGGAGGTCAGGCCGAAAGGGAGAGCTACAAATTGAAAATGGCGATCCCCAATAGCAAACCTCAGGAAACGCTGATGGCGTGGATGGATGGGTACATGGAGGTACGCATCCTGTCCAATGATGCCAAGAATTCCCCTTGGAGAAGGGCGGCCACAACCGACCGAACAGACTCCATCCTGAACTTTCGCGCCCTGACAAACTTGTTCAGGGCTTTCGGGTCCAGAATGGGCCGAAATCCGTCTCCCTTCTTGGGTACCACAAAAAGATTCGAGTAAAAACCTCGAAATCTCTCCCCTGGGGGAACCGGTACAATCACTCCCTGGTCTGAGAGGGACTGTACCGCCCTGGAAAGGGCCTGTCTGCGCTCCAGCGGGTGGTTTAAATTTGATGGGAAGAACCTGTCTGGGGGTAGAGAGATAAACTCTATCCTGTACCCGGTGGACACCACCTCCCGGACCCAGCGGTCCGAAATGTGAGCCAGCCACCGATCTGCGAACCCCAGAAGACGTCCCCCCACCCGACACTCGGGTGGGGGCAACCCATCAGGCTGAGGAAGACTTGTCTTCCGCCTTTTCTGGTTTGCGCTGCCACTGCCGACGTCCGGCCCCTGCAGCGGCCTTACTGGAACGGGTCCCCTTGCCTGTCGTGCCAGAGGGACGAAAAGGCTTCTTCTGACCCGACGTGGAAGGCTCCTGTCGACGGCGAAATTCACGCCTGCGGGGTTCCGGGAGAAAGGTACTCTTACCACCCGTGAAATCCTTGATGATTTCATCAAGACGTGAGCCAAATAGACGCCCACCCTGAAAGGGCAGGTCAGCCAGACCTCTTTTGGACGCGTGGTCACCCGACCAGGAAAGCAGCCAGAGAATTCTACGAAGTCTGACAGCCGATATCGATATTCTGGACAGCAAAGGCAGAACGTCCACGGCCGCACCACAGAGGTAATTAATCCCCTGGAGCAAATACTCAGCCTTCAGCGGCGCCTCCATCAGGCGACCGCCTACCAAGTCCTTCCTAAGTTCCTCCATGCACTCAGAGAAATGCTGTGCTGCCATGGCTGCAGCCAAAGCAGGTCGCACAGCCGAGCCCGCATTCAAGAACAGGGACTTCAAAAGTGCCTCTGCCTTTCTATCAGCGGGATCCTTGAAGGAAGGGGTCCCTTCCATAGGAATGGTAGTCGCCTTGGTAAGGCGTGCAATGGGTGGGTCCACCACAGGTGATTCCCATTTTATTTAGGAAGCTCTCCTCAAAGGGATAACGCACGGCAAAGCGTGCAGTCAGTGAGGAAGAACGCTGAGGGTGTTGCCATTCACGGTATAGGAAATGGTCAAAGAATTCATTGTAAGGATAGGCCTTGGGGGTCTTGGGGGGCCTGGAAGACCCGCACACATAAACAGAGCGCTATTCGCCATCTTGGTCCAGCTGCAACTTAGTGCGAATGCCAGCGATAATAGCGGCAACCAGCACTTTTGTTTGGTCAGCAGCTGGCTCCTGGTCCCCTTCAGTTAACACACTGTCACCACCTGTCTCCTCCTCAGACAGGTCCCCCGGGGTCCCTGAGACCCTGGAGGCCACCTCCGGCTCAGAATCTTCCCCTGAGGATGGCCGATCGCCGCATGGCGATCCGGATGAGAAGGCCGAAAAAAAACGCACGGTGCTGGGGGGGGGTTAGGTGTGGCAGGGGGCAAGATGGATGACTGATCCCACCGGTGGCTACCCCGGACAAAGCGTCGTTTACCGAAAACGCACAAGTTTTGCGGACGTCGGGCCCTCTTCACACCCTGTGAGGGGGGGGAAGGTAGGGCGCTCACTTACCGGTCCGACGTCACGGTAGCCACCAGAAGCAGACTTTGCTCCCTTGACTGCGGTATGCTGCAGGCCCAAGTCACCCTGCCGAGCGCATCGGTAAAGGGGACCAAGGGGGGTTTTCACCCCGGGCCTCCCGCACGGAACGGGTAAGATGCGGCGGGTCCCCCTTAGCGGGACTGGCTTCGCATCATGTCGGGGAAAGTACAGAGCTCCAGGACTCTCTATGCCCCGACCGGCTTCTTGATAGCAGATCATCTTGATTGCAGTAAAAAAATAAAATTAAAATAAAAAAGAAAATGGTCATATCAGGACCGCAGTTCCCTATAGGGAAGCCAGGTCAACTCCTTGCGAACTAGGCATTGAA
Source organism: Glandirana rugosa (assembly GCA_018402905.1). Taxonomy (NCBI): domain Eukaryota; kingdom Metazoa; phylum Chordata; class Amphibia; order Anura; family Ranidae; genus Glandirana; species Glandirana rugosa. The sequence goes on along the minus strand of BLSH010257596.1, from coordinate 1,396,803 downwards.
ACTGGAGAGCTATACTGTGAGGGGGTTTGATGTAGGAAGAGGACGGCCCCCAGGGGAGGGGCCAGCTGATCTTTTCCCTGCCTAGTTAACTTCTAGTTGGACGAACATAAAACACCATGAAGTCAATGAAGAGCTGCGTCTGTCAGTGAACGTAAGGAGAAAAAAGATCCATAGAACTCTGACTCCTACTTCGCACACAACTATAAATTGGTGCTGCCATTCTAATAAGGCAGACCTTGGTTTTCTTTTGGTGGGATTATTGAGTGGAATATAGTGGAGACAAAGAAGATGATTAGTTCCAACAAGGTTTTGAAATGTGTTTTCATGTTTACCTATAAATCAAATGATTTAACCACTTGCTTACTGGGCACTTAAACCCCCCTCCTGCCCAGACCAATTTTAGGCTTTCAGTGCTGTAGCATTTTGAATGACAATTGCGTGGTCTTGCGACGTTGTACCCAAACAAAATCTTTATCATTTTTTTCCCCACAAATAGGGCTTTCTTTTGGTGGTATTTGATTACCTCTGTGGTTTTTAATTTTTGTGCTATAAACAAACGGATTTGAAAAAAAGAACAATCTTTTTAACTTTTTGCTATAATACAAATCCAAAACAAAATATAAAAAAAAGACATTTATTCATCAATTTTTGGCCAAAATATATTATTCTACATATTTTTGGTAAAAAAAAAAAAAAAAAAAAACACACGCAATCGGCGTATATTGATTTGTTTGCGCAAAAGGTATCACGTCTACAAACTGTGGGAATTTATGGCATTTTTACAATTTTTTTTACTAGTAATGGCGGCGATCTGCGATTTTTATCAGGACAGCGATATTGCAGCGGACTGCTCGAACATTTTTGACACTTTTTTTGGGACCAATGACATTTATACAGCGATCAGAAATTTAAAGGTCCACTCATTACTGTATAAATGTCATTGGCAGTGAAGGGGTTAACCTGCAGGGGGCAGTGAAGGGGTTAACAGGGTTCCCTGTGTGTGTTCTAACTGTGGGGGGTGGGACATAACAGATCTAACTGATCCCAGTAACAGGGATCAGTAGATCTGTCATGTCCCCTGTCACAGAACGGAGAACCGCCATGTTTACATCGGCGGTTGCCCGTTCTGCAGCTGCTACAGGTGATCGGCGGGTCTCGGGTGGACATCGGGTCTGCCCGACCCGCGGGCAGGCCCATGCAGCGTGCGGCGGCCGCAAGTGCGCGCACAAGGGAGGATGTCCATGGACGACGTCCTCCAGGCATTTCACAGCTGCGATTTAGCGGTCTTTCGGCTAGATCGTGGATCTGAACTGGTTAATAAATAGCTTACATGAACATGGAACGGTATTACAATCTACAATGTGCATGACAGACAGTGCTGCAAACGTGACTATTTATAAAACACACCACCGCATGAAGCAAAGTGTAAAAGTTCTTTATGTCAAGACCAGACTTCATGTTAAATAAACAAGGAACAATTATATGTATGTACCTACTGCCACCCAGGTTCAAATACATAAAGTCTGAGAACGGAAAAGGCCAACAATACAGTATCACAGTGTGTCAAATAAGGCCTCATGCACATGGATGCAAAAAACACCGCTCTCAGGGGCGGCTGGAATCTTTCCACCTCTGAACGCACCTGCAAGTTAATGTGCACATGCAGACGACTTGTCGCATTTTTGTAGGTGGCATTCAGAGGCAGAAACAAAATGGCGCAGACATGCATTCCCAGGTAAAACGTTTTTGCATTTTTTTTTCCGCGCAAATGCTTATGAGCGTTAATTTATTCTAGTACATTCTAGCCAATAGAATGAGTTTATGCTCTAACCCTTGTAAACACTATATGCATGTAAACACAAACGCAAGTAAAAAAAAAAGGGATTTTATTAAAAACTTACCGTAAAATCCTTTTCTCCGAGTTCACTGACAGACGCAGCTCTTCATGACATGTGGGTTTATGCTTGTCCAACTAGGAGTTAACTAGGCAGGGAAAAGAAACAGCTGGCCCCTCCCATGGGGCCATCCTCTCTTCCTACATAAAACCTCTCCATAGCCTAGCTCAGCAGTTTATACACAAGCCGTACAGAAAACAGAGCACAGAGGGGCGGGTGCTGCGTCTGTCAGTGAACTCGGAGAAAAGGATTTTACGGTAAGTTTTTAATAAAATCCCTTTTTCTCCTACGTTCACTGACAGACGCAGCTCTTCATTACGTGTGGGGATGTCCCCAAGCTGTGTCAAAAAGAGGGGTGGGTAAACAACAACAACTGTACCCAACAGAACCTCTAAGGAGGCGCCAGACATGCCTACACTGCCGCCTGCAAAACATTGCGGCCAAAAGCAGCATCTGAAGATGCTAGCACATCAACCTATAAAACTTAGAGAAAGTGTGTACCGAGGCCCAAATGGCCACCTTGCACACCTGTGACACTGAGGCCTGGTGTCTAAAAGCCCAGGAAGTGCTAACAGCCCTGGTAGAATGAGCAGTGACAGGAAAGGGGGGAACCTTGCCCCAACAGAATATGCGCGGGTCACGGTTTGTCTAAACCAACGAGACAAAGTAGCAGACGAGGCCGCCAAACCTTTGCGCGGACCCCCTGTCAGCACAAATAAAGCATCAGCCTTCCGAAAAAAGGCTGTAGCAGCTAAATACATTCGCAAGTCCCTCACTACATCCAAGGCATGCAACTCAATTTCATGTGGGCGTGATGGACGAGGGCACAATGAATGAAGAATATCTTCATTAATGTGAAAAGAAGAAACCACCTTCAGAAGGAAGGAAGGAAAGGGTCGCAAGACCGCCTTGCCCTTATGCAGGACCAGGCAGGAAGACTTGCACGATAGTGCTGCCAAGTCAGACACCAGTCTGACGGAAGTGACGGCAGCCAAAAGCCACCTTTTGCGACCGCAGTCGTGCGGGAATCACCCCGATATTTACGTAGGGTGGTTCCTGAGGTACAGAAAGTACCAAAATCAGATCCCTCTGGGCCATCGGGTCTTCACCCGAAGCGCCACATGTCGCACACCTTGTACAAAGGTACGAATCAATGAGTGCGAAGCCAAAGGTCTCTGGAAAGGAATAGCCAGAGCCAATCTCCGGCCCTTGAGAGTACTCAAAGCCAGTTTGTTCAGGTCCTGCTGCAAAAAATCAGTATCCTGGACACTACATAAGAGCGAGGGTTATGACCCTCCGCCTCGCACCAAGCTATAAAAGCCTCTCAGGTGCGGTGGTAAATCTCGCGAGAAGTACACTTGCGAGCCTTCAACAAGGTAGGGAACACGGAGTCAGCGACTCCCCTGTCTCTTAGCACCTGGGACTCAATAGCCAGGCCATCGAAGCCAGCGAGGGTAATGCAGGGTGCAAGATGGGCCCCTGAGACAGTAGATCGTCTCGCAGCGGGAGCCGCCAGAGGGTGTTTGCCACCATTTGCACCACGTCGGCGTACCAAGTGCGCTGAGGCCAATCTGGAGCCACCAGGATTATTGGTATTCCCTATCCTGCGTATCAAACGTGGTAGAAGTTTTATCAGAGGGAAGGCGAACAGAAGACAATAACGGCCACCAGCGCGTCCGTGGCCACTGCCAACGGATCCTTCGATCTGGACACAAAGGTCTTCACCTTGTGATTGAACCGAGACGCCAAGAGATCCACGTCCGGCGTCCCCCATCTGCGGCAAATCTGGTCGAACACCTCCGGGTGGGGAGACCACTCTCCCTGGTCCAGCGTCTGGCGACTGAAAAAGACCGCCCGCCAGCTTTCCACACCTGGAATGTAAGTGGCGGAGAGTGCCGGAACGTGATGTTCCGCCCAACGCAGTATCAGAGCTGTCTCCGCCGCAACTGCTGGACTCCTCATGCCGCCCTGATGGTTCACATATGGCACTGCCGTGGCATAGTCCGACTGAATCCGAATCTGACGACCCTTCAACCTCACTGTCCAGTGAGACAGGCACAATCTGATTACTCTCAGTTCCAGCCATAGATGGGGAGGCGAGCCTCCTGTGTCGATCAACGACCCTGGGCAGTGATGATCACTCACTGAAGGGGCAGGAACGACTTCCCCTGAACCAACGCCGAGTCCCGAATCCACCAGGTCAGAGACGCCCTGGTTTGGGAGCTCAGGCGGATCAGAAGGTCCAAGGACCGAGGGAACCTGTCCCACTGAGCCAGGATTGCTCGCTGAAGGAGACGAGTGTGACTCTGGGCGTATGGTATTGCCTCAAAAGTCGAGACCATGAGCCCCAGCACCAGCATACAGAATCGTAATGAAGACCGACTGTGCGACAGGAGGGTTCGCACTGCCGACTGCAGTGACAGCAACTTGGCTGGAGGAAGGAAAAACTTTGCCTGCTCCGAGTCCAGATCAGGCCCAGATACTCCAGGCGACGGGGTGGAGACACCGTCGACTTCTGCAGGTAGAGCGACCAGCTAAAGTCCTGCAGTGAGTCACTGTGCTCTTCCAGAGCCAAGGCGGCCTCTGCTCGCAGGAGCAGGTCCGTCTAGGTAGGCTACTACCGCCGCAATGCCTCTCTGCCGCAGCCACGCCAATACTGGGTTTGTGAAAACTTGATGGGGCTGAGGCAAGACCGAAAGGGAGTGCCACAAATTGATAATGGAGGTCTCCTACTGCAAAGCAAAGGAAACGCTGATGCCGTGGACAAATGGGTACATGGAGGCACGCATCCCTGATGTCCAGAGATGCCAGAAATCCCCCCTGATGGAGGGGGGCCACAACCGGGCGGATAGATTCCATACGGAATTTTTGCGCCCTAACATACCAGGTCACAGCCTTCAGGTCCAGTACTGGCCGGACCCCCACCTTTTTTGGGGACCACGAACAGATTTGAGAAAACACCTAGAAAACTCTCGTTGGAGGCACTGGCACGATCACCCCTTGGTTCGAGAGTGCTTTGCCTGCGGGAGCCCTAAGGTCAAAGGGAAGAACCTGACTGGGCGCAGAACTCAGAAACGTCGCCCCACCCAAAGCCCGGGTGGGGGCGACCCATATCGACTAATCTTAGAAAGTATTATTTTACTGAAAGGGTGGTTGATGATTGGAATAAACTACCAACAGAGGTTGTGAGACAGTCAACAGTAAATGGCTTCAAACATGCTTGGGATAAACATAAATCCATAGTCAGACAACAAGGTTAATGTAAAAAAATAAAATAAAACAATAAAAAATAAAAAGGGGCAGACTCGATGGACTACTCAGTCTTTTTCTGCCGTCACTTTTCTATGTTTCTATAAGGCTGAGGAGGTATGTCCTCTGCCATTTTGGTTTTGCACTGCCACTGCCGGTACCCGGCCCCTGCAGCGACCTCACCGGGACGGGTCCCTTTCCCTGCCGTGCCCGGGGCGCGAAAGAACCTCTTCTGTCCCCAGGTAGGGGGCCCCTGTCTACGGCGAAACTCACGCCTCCGGGAGGAAGGTGCACTAACCTCCTGTGAAATCCTTAATGATCTCACCCAGCCGTGGACCGAATAGACGTCCACCCTGAAAGGGAAGGTCTGCGAGACCTTTTTTGGAAGCATGGTCACCGAACCAAAATGCAACCAGAGTACCTGTCTGAGGATACAGCAACTCCGCTATCCTGGATAACATAGGTAGTAAATCAACGGCCGCATCACCAAGGTACTTGAAACCTTGTTTTTTTTTTTCCAAGGGTCGTCGGTCCCCCTTCTGCCCCCTGAAAAGGGGGGAAGGAAGGAACTCTCACTCACCACTCCGGACGACCGCCGTGGGTAGCCACCCAGTCGCAGACTTTCCGCCCCTGCCTGGAAGGTATGCTGCAGGCCAGAAAATCGTCCTACCCAAATCGCATCCGGGGCTGGGCGTAAGTGGGGATCACCTCAGGCCACCGGCACGGAACGGGCACTATGCGGCGGGTCCCCATACGGCGGGACTGGCTCGCATCGGTCGGCCAGGCCGGGGAAGGTACAGAGCCCATGGACTCTATGCCCCGGCTGGCTTCTTGATAGCAGATCAATGTTTGATAGAAGTCAAATAAAATAAAAGTAAAAGAAAGAATAAAGAAAAAAGGGTCACAAATAGGACCGCAATTCCCCTAAAAGGAAGCCAGGTCAACTCCTTGCAAACTAGGCATTGAAACTGCTGAGCTAGGCTATGGAGAGGGTTTATGTGAGAAGAGAGGACGGCCCCATGGGAGGGGCTAGCTGTTTCTTTTCCCTGCCTAGTTAACTCCTAGTTGGAAAAGCATAAACCCCACACGTAATGAAGCGCTGCGTCTGTCAGTGAACGTAGGAGAAGAAGAAAAAAAAAAAAAAAAGGCAAGATTAGAGGCATTTTTCCTGCCAACTTCTGGCAGCATAAATTCAAACGCATGAGCGGGAAAAAAAAAAAAAAAAAGCAGAAACCTATTCCTCTTGCTCTGCTCCTCAAAATGTAAAATACAGAGCACAGACCTCAGACATCAGCTTTACGCCGTTATAGCCTGCTCAGTGCTAGGCAAGATTTACAGCAAGTGGCATGCTGTTAACCTTTTGCCTACTAGGTACTTTTACCCCCTTCCTGCCCAGACCAATTTTCAGCTCTCATCGCTGTCACACTTTGAATGACAATTGCGTGGTCATGCTACACTGTACCCATATGACATTTTTTAAGAGCGAAACTTTTTTCATAGTTTGTTATAAAATTTTGCAAGTCGTAATTTTTCTCCTTCACTTTGTGCGCTGAGGAGGCTGCACTGATGGGTGATACTGGTGGGCACCGATGGGACTGCACTGATAATCAGTGCCCTGATTATCAGTGTAGATGTCCCTTTCACACAAGCTGGTTATCATCTCTCCTCATGTTGTCAGCGCGAGGAAAGGAATACCGATAACCAGCTTGTGTTTACAACATGATCAACTGTGACTGGACACAGTGATCACAGAGCGCGCTGTGGCGGGCGCGATCATGGGAGGACGTCATATGATGCCCTCCCAGAACTGACCGGCCGGGCTGTAGCCATCATTCGGCTATATCGTGGTTGGCTAGTGGTCAAGAAACTGTGCACGTGCCAAGCCATAGAAAATAGCTGTACTGATGCTTCTTAAGCTGGCCATAGACTATACAATTTTCATATTCAATTTCCCTTAGATTTTCCTTCATGTAGGGCAAGGGCCTGCCTGTTTGAACACAAATTGAAAGTTTTTGAAGTAGAAATCAACCCCAACACTAAAATCCCTGCATCTACAGACATCCATGATCTAACACTAACCTATCTAACACTGTAAAGAAAAAACCAGTATACATACCTTTTTTGAAGCCGATCCGACTCGATCCCATGTTGAGCTGTCAGCCATGGCTTCGCTGTGGAGGAGGGTGCAGAGGACACATGCGTCGACGGAAGCCCCATAGTAAATCTAAGGGTGACATCACTCCCCATTCATTTCACAGCCGTTGTCAGCTGTGTCCTCTGCACAGCTTCCGCCGCTGGAGATCGGATCGGCTTCAAAAAAGGTATGTATACAGATTTCTTCTTTACAGGACTAGATAGGATATTGTTAGATCAGGGATGTCTGTAGATGCAGGGATTTTAGTGTTAGGGTGGACTTACACGCTATTTGACCTTTCAGATCTTATATGGTTTTGGTAAATCTAAAGGAAAATTGTAGAAGAAAATAATATAAAGTATTCTTTCACTTTCACCAGGAAAAGAACGGGTGCTTTTACAGGTTCCACTTCAAAAAGCAGAAATAGTACATCTATGGGGGGCCTAGCCTATTTAACAACAGTTCTAATATTTTACCAGCAAATTCATGTCATGTACTGCTCATCGCCTCAGGATTTGACACAGTTGGGTGTAGGATGGCTTGAAGGGAAATTCTCATGAACCTTTACAAAATGTCTACAATTCAAATCACATAATTGACTTTTGTCCATGCGAAGACATTTAGAAAACATGATCTATATTTTACAGACAAGGACATGTAAGGGATGCAGTAAGTACACTCTTCTATGCAAACGATTGAACTTGCATACATAAGTTTGAAAACCTGTCTCCAAATCTTTTATAGCAGATTTTTCCAAATTTGTGAAATCTTTTTTATGTAAATACCAAGAGAAATTTTAGGTAAGTACTAATGCTACACTTCATGTTAAATGATCATCGGGTCTTGACAAAAAAGAACAGTGTCAATATACCAACACACAGTTACCTGCTTCTACACAAGGGTCTGAAGAAGGGTTAGTAGCTGAAGAATTAATATCTGATGGAGGTGGACCTGGATCTGTCAATAAAACATTTGTATGTATTTACAGTTTTTTGTTTTTTTTTCTGGACAAAATCCTCAAGAGCCAAGGACAGATGTTAGTAGCCTGGAACTATAGGAATAGCGTTGTGTGCCGATGATCCAGCCTAGTAAATAATAGCAGCCAACTTACCAAGCATAATGGCAAATCATAGATTATATGGAACGCACGGGTACCCCATTCTGATATACCTTTGACCTTTTCCTGCTCTAATACATACACAATCCTGCTGTACTTTCAGCACTGTATTTTACCATTGCAAGAGGCCTCTTAACATAAGGACATGTCCATGGTCTACTCAAATTTAACGTTAGCACCACAATTGATTGATAAAATAAAGAGTTATTTCCACAAGAACTTCTTTTCCAAAAGATCGTCATTCTATAGAACAACTTTCTATTTAGAATATATGGCCCTTACACATCAGTCTAATAAAATCTTTGCCAGAATCACTTTTTAATGCAAGTTTTTTTCTGCATGTTTATATCATAGGTTTCTCAAAGTGGTCACTGGGGACACCGCAGACCTCTTGGTATAGGTCCTGGTTATTAGGTCATTACACTAAAGCAGGATGGCATTGTACCTTCACTTGTGGGCTATTTTTAGCATTGTCCTAGAAAGCATAATCATCTTTTTTTGTTTTTTTTTTGTTTAGGACATCAAGAAGATCAATGGCTTTTACAGAGGGTTATAAAATCCCAGAATAATTCTGATCATCTCTTAGTAGTGTCAGACTAGACCTTCAGCGCCGGTTCACACTTGTGCGATGCGAGAAGCCTGCAAATCTAGTTTCCCGAATCGCACTCTCGGTCCCACGGAAATCTGCGAATCGCTGCGGTTGACAATACAAAGTTAACGACACCCCCAAATTGGTTCGCAGATAGCAGTGCAAACTGTTAAATGGTGCAGGAATCGGATCGCATATGTGTGAACACCCATGCTATCCGATTCCAGTGCGGACCGAAAAAAAAAAAGAAAAAGGGTTCTGCACCATTTTGGTGCAAATGCGATTTCAGCCATACTATTTGTATGGCTGAAATCGCATCACACACACATTGCATGTAATGTTAACAGCACTGCAGTGCATGCAAATTACAAGCGATGTCTGTCATCGCACTAATGTGGACCAGCACTCAAGCCCAAGATGCATTGCCAGACTAATGCTGGCCATAGACAGTTCCAATCTGGGCCGGCTTAGCAGGAACAGGCTGAGATTTGAACCATGTATGGGTAGGCTGAATGTACAAAGTTGATCAACTTTGGTACAACCTGCCTGCCGAATGTTACTTGCAATTATCATGAGCGGCAAGCTAGCAATAACCTCCATCTTCTCCCAGTGGGGAAATTTGCGCTGTATATTGCCTGCATTAGTCTGCGCAACCACCAAGGGATAAGACAAGGAGTGTGAAGGATGGGTCAAAGTCAAGGCTAGGTGATGAACTTCCAACTAAGGCTGTCTGTGCAAAGGCCACAACACTTCCTCAGTATAAGTAAGCAAATCTTGGTTGGAAGTAGTCCACAGCCTATACTTGATCTGCCAATTCATCACAGCGGATTATCTAAACATGTAGACCTAGAAATGCGAAGCCATAATAAGAAAATAGTACAGTGGATTATACTACTACATATCAAGATGATAAACATAGCCATCATTACCTGGTAAAGTGCCAAGTGTGGAGTTGTCAAAAAACTTGGATGGACAATAGGGCAAAGATTTGGACCATTCAAATAATTTATCTTTAGGTAAGTCTGCAGGTTCTGGCAAGCTGTGCTTTTTGCATGGTGATTCAGCCAAGTTACTTAACAACTGGCCTTCAGTTCTGAATGGTGACACAGCACGCTTTCTATTCAGCCCAGTTTTTCCAGGGGACGAGGCAGGAACACTATGCCTTAATGTCTTGTTTGGAGACATCACCTGAGGTTTGGGTAAGTGTGTCTTGTTTGGAGACATGACTTGCGGTTTAGCCACGTGTGTCTTGCTTGGGGACATGACTTGAGGTTTGGGCATGGGTGTCTTGCTTGGGGACACTGCACGTTTTCTGTGCATTCCAGTGTTTCCAGGTGAATGTATATGGCTGGGTGGAATGTCAGATTTGTGTGGCGAGACAGTGGCTTGTTTGTACACCTCGCTGCTGCTTTGCGATGCGTCTGTTAGTGAACTAAACAAACTGGAAGGCGTTTCTACACTTCTGTCTTTTAGTTTAAGTTCATCCTCTCGAATGGTTGATGTGTTCCTTAAAAAAAAAAAAATAATAATTTACAGCTATATGAACAGATTAACACATACTCACTCTTAAGCCTTTATATTAAAAAGGTAAAGTGTTTATTTTTTTGGTGTTTAGAAGAGTGATATTTTAGATATTTATGCAAAAAGCAAGCACAATATAGGGTCCATCCCTGTAAAGGAAAGATGTCAATACTTACCTAAGACAGACCACTAACAACAGCTGCAGAGTCTGGGCAATGACACCACCCATAGGCTTACTATGGGGCCATCCTTTCTCAGCGGTCCCTCCTCTACACTCAAGCCGGTGCTGGCAGCCAATCACGTTACCGGAGTGGAGCACCCTCAGCATAGCATATGCATAGACATCTTTTCTTTTACAGGGTAGTTCGTATAGGCGTTGAACGGGGGTGGGGGAGCAGGTTTGGGTTTAACTGGACTTCCACTTTAAAGATCTATTTTTGACAACAGGAGTTCCAAGCTTCCAGAAAGATGGTGTGCTACCCAAGAGCCCACCACCTGTTGGCTGTTAGTAAATATAAAATACACATAAAATTTACCCGATAAGAAACCACTGCACATTACCTTAGAAAATGATTTCAGACTTCATATGTAATAATAGATTTCCATTTTTACTGATAAATTACCAAGTGTAAAGCGCTTATCCAGTAGGAGTACAAATCGCTTTAAAACTCGTGCCTCATTCTCTCTAGGAGCCCTCCTTGTCAGCAATTTGTGGTGCATTTTTTGCAAAATCATCAAACGGTGACATGACAAGGTTGTTTTAGTTATGATACAGCTTGCATAGAAGGCTTATGTCACAAATATATTATAACGATGCCCAGTGAAAGCTTATTTTCATGTGTAATGTTACAGGGTAATGTATTAAACCAATGAGAATATTTTTCATGGGGATTTTCTCTATTAAAGGGTAATCAAGACCCCTTTACCTTGATAGCTGATGGCACTTTTTCCTGTAGTGGGTAATTTCCCTTTTCAAAGAAGCATTTTCTGATTGAAGCATAAGCATTGTTGTACTCTGCACAATGCCACTACCACCTCCGCAGGTCAAAGGATATGGTATGGAGCCATTCTTGTCAGAACAAACTGTGGAAATAATGAAAAGTAATATAAACAGAGAGACCTATTTAGTAAACACCAGAACAACAGGTTCTCCCCAAAACTCTAAATATCCTTATGTACTCACTCTCCTTTAAATATTTAAAGCGGTTCTATGCCCAAAAAAAAACAAAAGAAAAAAAAATAAACACCTGTAAGGCAAAGGCATAATGAGCACCGCATACTAGCACATTATGAAATACTTGCCTTAGAACAAAGCTCCCACAGGGCTGTCCGGCCACCGCTGAGGGAGCTGACATGTCACTCCGGCACATGTGCGCAGGAGCCCTCCTTTTCAGCACGATACGCTGGACCTTCACTGCGCATGCGCCGCCGTCAGCGGCTGCATGCAAGGTGAATATCTCCTAAACCGTACATGTTTAGGAGATATTCATTTTGCCTACAGTAAAGTCTTATTATAGGCTTACCTGTGGATAAAAATGACCAAGCGGACAGTACAACCGCTTTAAAGCGAAGGTCCGCTGCTCCTTTAAAAATTAAAAGTCAGCAGCTAAACATATGGTAGCAGCTGAGTTTTAACTTTAGGACACTTACCTGTCCTGGAGTCCAGCCATGTCGGCACCGCCATCGGTCTTCGGATCAGGTGGCCGAGTGCTGCCACTGCCATTGAGCGTAAGGGAACCCGGCAGTGGAGCCTTTCGGCTTCACGCCAGGTACCTACTGCGCATGCCGCTGCGCTTTCTCACTGGTCGGCGGCGAAGGAGGAGGCTGCGGCCGCAGCCCAGGCTCCCAGATGTAGGGGAAAAGGACACCTGTCAGACAGGTATCTCTCCCCCCCACCCCCCGAAAAGGTGCCAAATGGCACACCTGAGGGGGGGAGGAATCCGAAGAGCGGAAGTTCCACTTTTGGGTGGAACTCCGCTTTAAGTATGGTCATCACCAAGAACCCCCAAGGTGCTGTCTCTGCACCTTTATAGGTAGCTGGTATATGAACATTTTTTGTAGAAAAATAGCTTATCAAATTGATTCTATCCTCACTCCTATTCCTGTGATGGTTACTAGGGCCTTCTTTTGCATAGTTAACTAATTTTATAATGGACATATTTTTCCATTTCAGAGACCAAAGGTCGAGGTATGCCTGGCTTTGAAGGACCTGCCTCTATGTTATCTGGCAGGCCAAATGAAATAAACAACTTAGGCACATCCTGATGGTCTACCCTCTTCAAAAGGCACATCTGGTAGATGTCCTTAATATTAAACAGTTGCTGATGCACAGATTTGGAGGCACCTAGATTGGTAATTGGGTCCTGGAGAGGGGAACTGCTCCCACCTCCATTCTAAGCACTTTTGTAACGACCCTGTAGAGCACATATGTCAAACGCAAAAAATCCAGCTTGCCAAACATGGTCATGTGGCCCTCACACCCAGAACATCATTCCACCACCTCCAGCTCTAGCCCTCTGCTGCCACTTGTGAACACAGAAGCCTTCTGTGTTTACAAGGGACAGCTTTGCTCTCAGTGGCTCCCGAATCCAACAAATCACCAGACAGCGAGAACAATCTCCCTGCAAGGCAAAGCCGAGCCGACTAAAAAAGGAGGGGGTAGTATAAACCGGCCAGGTAGGAGAGTAGAGATGAGAGGAAGCTTTGGAGTTGCACACTGCATAGCGCATCCCTAAACCCTGCAATACGCATACCCCTCGACTCTGTACACCCTCTGTACCCCAGTTACAACCGACCCTTCATAGGCAACCATACTGCTGATATGGTCCACAATGAAATTGAGTTGGTCAACCCTGCTGTAGAGGAACGATTTCTATACTCACCTACTCTGAGGACACTCTGGTCCGCTCACATGATTGGCTCCCAGCGCTAGCTTCAGTGTAGAGGAGGGGCAGCAGACAATGGATGCCCCAGAGATGGATGTGACGTCACCGGATAGGCATTGAAGCCATTATCAATGAATTCTCCTCTTCAGTGAAGCTGGTCGCTGGGGAGATCATGTAACCAAACCAGAGTGCCTTCAGCCATAGGCAAGAATAGGCATCTTTGCTTTACAGGGTAGTTAGTATAGGGCTTAGAAGGGAGGTGGGAGCAAGTTTAGGTATAGTCAGTATTTGACTGAACATCTACTTTAAGGAATCAGGTTCTTCCTTGTGAGAAGGTAATTTATGATTACCGCAACTCACCTGTTAATTTTCAGAAAACCTGGGATCAGGCTGTTGGGCTACATTCACCATCAACCTGAATACACTGATTTTACACTCTTGTGTACTAGGGTATGGCTAACAATCACTTGGGTCCTTCTCTCTATTTGATTCCTTCTGTATTCTGACAGGCTTTGTCTTTTGCATATTTGCAAACTGATTCCACAAGACTGTGATTTAACTGTGGATATTGTACTACCACTGTCATTACTGTATATGTGATTCTGTAAAACTAAGTATTCTCTTAGCTCAATAAACCATTTAAAAACTATATATATTCTTACGTACTGGTAGCATCGGCATCTTTTTGTGATCGTCTAAGTTGTTCTTTCGACTTCCTCAAGCATTCTTCCTTGTATTCAAGAGAAGACTTTAAGGAAGCTATTCTGTATCAAGAAAAAAAAAAAAAAAAAAAAAAAGAAGAGTAATATTGTTATAAGGTGAAGTAAAAAGGAAAATAGGATTTTTTAACTTACCGTAAAATCCTTTGCTCTGAGTTCATTGACAGACGCAGCCTCTCATTCTTGACATGTGGGGTTTATGCACCTTTCACTAGGAGTGGACTAGGCAAAACGTAGTTCAGCTAAAAGCAGATAAAGCCCCTTCCAGGGGGCCGTCCTCACTCAGCATAACCCCTCCTGCCCTGCTCAGCAAGCCAGTTCTTAACAAGCAGTACAAACGCAAACAAAGAGGGGTGGGTGCTGCGTCTGTCAATGAACTCCGAGAAAAGGATTTTACGGTAAGTCAAAAAAATCCTATTTTCTCTGAGTTCATTGACAGACGCAGCCTCTCATTCTTTGGGATGTCCCGAAGCAGTGTCACAACGAGGGGTGGGCAACAATAACAGCAGTAACCAACCGAAGAGTTCTCCGGGAGGTGTCAGACGCATCTCCACCACCGCCTGCAAAACTTTGCGACCAAAAGTAGCATCCAAGGACGCCGCAACACCAACTCTGTAAAATGTTGAACAAAAAGTGTGCACCAAGGCCCAAGTGGCCGCCTTGCACTCCTTACAGATGCTTGATTGTCGGAAAGCCCAGGAAGCACTAAACGCCCTGGTAAAGTGAGCCGTGACCGGAAAGGGGGGATTCTGGCCCCGAACAGCATACGCACGGGTCACCATCTGACATAAGCATCGGGAAATGGTGGCCAGCGTAGCCGCCAAATACACTTGCAAAGCCCTAACCACACCCCGGGAGTGCAAAACTACCTCCTTAGGATGAGACGGGCGCGGACACAGTGAAGGGAGGACAATGTCACCTCATTGATGTGAAAAAATTGATTTTTTGTATAACTTACCGTAAAATCCTTTTCTCTGAGTTCACTGACAGACGCAGCCTTCTTATGACACATGGGGTTATGCTCATACTACTAGGAGTAGACTAGGCAAAAACAAACAAAAGCGTAGGTTGGCCCCTCCCAGGGGGCCGTCCTCACCTCAGCATATAATCCCCCTGCTCTGCATAGCACATCAGTTCGTAACAAGCTGTACAAAACCAACGCAGAGGGGTGGGTGCTGCGTCTATCAGTGAACTCAGAGAAAAGGATTTTACGGTAAGTTATACAAAAAATCCATTTTTCTCTTCCGTTCACTGACAGACGCAGCCTTCTTATGACACATGGGGACGTCCCGGTACACAGTATTCTTCCGACGCAGACAGTCACTTGCCTT
>BLSH010257596.1:1360112-1371170 GCA_018402905.1 Glandirana rugosa | reverse complement strand
AGTGGAGAGAGGGGTAAGGGAGGGGGAGAGGCCCACCAGACACCCCAGGGGTCGGAACGGGACCCGTCAGCCCCCCCACACCCCGGGGGGGAGGGGAAGCGTACTTACCCATCCTGTGGGCGTACTGGGTCACCCACCCGAGACAGACCTGACACCCCGCCACTCCGGGAGGAGCTGTCGGCCATGCGACACCCGTGACGCTGGCCTGTGGACCCGGTCCTAAGTGCGCTGGTGGCCCTTCGCGCCCGACCCCACGTGCAGCTAAGGGTCGGCTTGCGTCTGTTGTCCGAGCTGGGGAGACTGCCTGGATCTATAATATCCAAAATTGTCACCCAGCTGGCTACTTGGTTGCAGTCTTCATCAGAAGTCTTCAGCAAAAACAAAAGTAAAAATCTGGGGAACCGCAGATCCCAGCAGGGAGCCAGGTCCTACTCCTTGCACTAGGCAGAAAAAACTGGCTTGCTGAGTAGGACAGGAGGGGTTATGCTGAGTGAGGACAGCCCCCTGGGAGGGGCTGTATCTGAATTTAGCTGAACTACGTAATGCCTAGTCCACTCCTAGTGAAAGGAGCATAAACGCCACATGTCAAAAATGAGAGGCTGCGTCTGTCAATGAACTCGGGATTTTTTTGACTTACCGTAAAATCCCCTTCTCTGAGTTAATCGACAGGCACAGCAACTCTTAGGACTAAGTGGGTTACACTGCCCTCTTCAGGAGTTTACTAGGCAGAACAGGCAGTTCTAAAAGCAAAAAAGAACAGTAACAGACACAGACCCTCCCAGGGCGCAGTCCACACTGGCAGATAACCCCACATCCAGCTCTGCTAGCTCAGTTCGTAACAAGCAGTGCAACATCAGAGGGGTGGGTGCTGTGCCTGTTGACGAACTCAGAGAAAGGGATTTTAAGTAAAAAAAATCCCGTTTTCTCTTTCCTTCGTCGACAGGCACAGCAACTCTTAAGACTAAGTGGGACGTCCAGTGCCAAAAATGAGGGGTGGATTACAGAACAACAACAGAACTACACCCAACTGAACCCTCGGTGAGGAACCACACGTGTCTCACACGGCCGCCTGCAAAACTCTGCGCCAAACGCCGCATCCCGAGGATGCTAAAAACATCAACTTTGTAAAACCTTGAGAAGGTGTGCACAGAGGACCAAGTAGCCGCCTTGCACAGACACCTGATGTCGAAAAGCCCAGGAAGTGCTAATCGCCCTGGAAGAGTGAGCCGTAACTGGAAAGAGAGGCTCCAGACGCCGAACAGCATGAGCTCGGGACACCGTCTGCCTAATCTGATGTGAGATAGCGGCCGAGTGGCCGCCAAACCTTTGTGCGGGCCATCCACCATGACAAAAGAGCGTCTGACCTCCGAAAAGGAGGGTGTGGATGCCAGATACACCCGCAGGGCCCGATCATCATCCATGGAGTGCAAAGTGAGCTCCTTAGGGTGAGATAGACGCGGGCAAAGAGAAAGAAGGACAGTGTCCTCATTGATGTGGAAAGATGACACCACCCTTGGCAAAAAAGAAGGCGACGGGCGCAAAACCACCTTATCCTTATGTAAGACCAGATAAGGAGACCTACAAGACAGAGCCGCCAACTCAGACACCCGCCGGGCGGATGTGATAGCCATCAGGAAAGCCACTACCTGCAAAAGCAACTACAGAGAGATTTCTCTGATATTCACAAAAAAGCGGCTTCTGAAGCACCGAGAGGACCAAATTGAGGTACCTGGGGGGTGACCTGCCGAAAACCCCTGCATGAAAGTACGAATCAATGAATGTGTCACCAAAGGACGCTGAAAAAAGATCACCAGAGCAGAAACCTGAACCCTGATAGTGCTCAACGCCAGCTTCTGGTCGAGGCCCTTCTACAGGAAGACCAGAACCTGAGACACCGATAAGGAACGAGGGTTTCAAACCCCTGCTTTGCACCAGGCAATGTAAGCCTTCCAGGTACAGTGGTAAATCGTACGTGAAGTGGCCTTTCAAGCCTTCAACATGGTAGGAATCACTGAGTCCAAGACCCCTCGATCCCTCAACAACTGGGATTCAATAGCCAGGCTGTTAAAGCCAGAGAGGGTAAAGCAGGGTGCAGGATGGGTCCCTGAGACAGAAGATCCTCACGAAGCGGGAGCCACCAGGGAACGTCCACCACCATCCGTACTACGTCTGTGTACCAAGGACGCCGTGGCTAACCGGAGCTACCAGAATGGTCGGGATACCCTCTGCTTCTATTCTGCACAGAAGACGCGGAAGCAGTTTCAGAGGAGGAAGGCATAGATGAGCCGATACCGAGCCCACGGAGCTACAAGAGCATCTGCCGCGACCACTAGGGGGTCCCGTGTCCTGCTCACGAAGGTCCGCACCTTCCGATTGAGACGGGGCGGTAGTAAGTCCACGTCCGGGACGCCCCATCTCAGACAAATCTGATGAAACACATACGGGTACAGGAACCACTCTCCCTGGTCCAGGCGCTGACGACTGAGATAGTCCGCCTGCCAATTTTCTACGCCCGGTATGTGGGCGGCAGAGGTTGCCAGAAAGTGGCTTTCTGCCCACTGCAGGATGGGAGCTACCTCCGAGGCTGCAGCCGAGCTTCTCGTCCCGCCCTGGTGGTTCACGTATGCCACAGCCGTGGCATCGTCCGACCGAATGCGAACAGGGCACCCGTGTAGTCTCGACGTCCAATGGGAAAGGCAGCACCAAATCGCCCGCAATTCCAGGACATCGATAGGGAGACGAGACTCCTCCGGAGACCACCGTCCCTGGGCTGAGAGCAGGCCCAGGACTCCACCCCATGCTGTCAGGCTGGCGTCCGTCGTGGTCACTGACCAGTGAAGGGGGAGGAAGGACTTCCTCGACCGAGAGCCGGGGACCGCAGCCACCAGAGCCCTTACTTGGTGGTCCATCCTGACCACCCGATCCAGGAACCCGGGTGTGATACTGAGCATAAGGGATCGCCTCGAAGGAGGCTACCATTAGGACCAGGACACCATTACTGGGACAGCAGGGACCGAACCGCCGACTGAAGCGTCTGTCGCTTGGTTGGCGGAAGGAAAATACCTTTGCTTGGGCTGCATCCAGGATCAGCCCCAGATATTCCAGGCGGTGGGACGGAATCAGAACCAACTTCGGGAGGTTGATCACCCATCCGAACTCCTGCAGAGTGTGCAGGGTGCTTGTCACATTGTCCCTGAGCGCTGGAGCCTACTCAGCTCGCAGGATGTGGTGGTCCAGATACGCCAACCACCGCAATGCCCCTCTGCCTCAGCAGAGCTAGAACCGGCAGTTTGGTGAAAACTGGCCAAACGGGAGGGCCACGAACTGGTCGTGATCCTCCCCAACCGCAAAGCGCGGGAAGCGCTGGTGCCGGGCGCAGATGGGAACATGCAGGTACGCATCCTTGATGTCGAAGGAGGCCAGGAAATCGACCCTGGTGCAGAGGCCGCCACTACCGAGCGGACCGACTCCATCCGAAACCGGCGGACCCACACAAACTTGAGGTTTTTCACGTCCAGGATGGGACGAACCCCGTCCTTCGGAACCACAAAAAAGTTGGAATAAAACCCTTGGGAACGTTCCGCCCATGGAACGGGAACAATCACCCCTTAACCCAGCAGGTCCTGCACAGCCCCGAACAGGGCCCGCAGGCAGCTGCGGTTGGAGGCAATGAACCTATCTGGGGAGCGGGAACGGGATTCTATGCTGTACCCCGAGGAGACCAGCGGTCCAAGATGCGAGAGGACCACCTGCTGCAAATCCCAGGAGACATGCCCACACCCGAACACCGGGCAGGGTAACCCTTCAAGCGTAGGAGCCTTGTCCTCTGGCTAGAGGCGCTTGCATGGCCAGGAACGCTTCTGACCACCCGCGGGGGCCTTCGTGGACTGTGAACCCTTGCCAGAGGAACAGAAGGGACGAAAAGGCCACTTATGGGCCGGAGAGGAGGGGCCCTGTCGGCGACGGGAGTCCGAACTCCTCCTAGACTCCGGGAGAAAGGTGCCCTTCCCTTCGGTGCGATCTTTGATCATCTCATCCAAGGGGTCACCGAAGAGCCGCCCCCCCCCCCCTGGAAAAGCAAGTCCACCAGGGCCTTCACCAAGACCGCGGACATCTCGGATATCAGGGGGGCCGTGTCCAGGGCTGCATCCAGTTGCAGGGTCTCACGCACTGAGGTGATCAGAGCGTCTACAAGAGCCTTCTCTAGCGCAGCAGCGGACGCCTCAGACTCATCCCCGCCATCAGGGGCGCCTGGGATCTCGCCGTCCGACAGCTCAAGGGGGGTCCCCTCAATGGAGGAGCCCCCCTCAGGGCCCGAGTCCTCCCCAGAAGAAGGGGTGGGGCGGCATGGGATGCCTTTTGGCGTCCATGCGGTTCAACAGCGACTCGGGACCACAGTCTCCAGAACCGTGGACATGGCATCTACAAGGGAAGGGGGCCCCTGAAATGCTGGCTGCAGGCACCGAGAGGTCCGGTGGGGAAGCCCCCGCCTCGGCTGCCACCCCAGAAAAAAAAGATACCTATTGCCAGGAGACCACTGCGTCCCCTACCCCACAGCTGTGCAAGGCTTGTCACAGGGGGCACCCCAGGGGGACTGACCACCGGACCAGAAAAGAGCCGCCTGCAGCTGCTGTCCGCCGATGTCGCTGCCTTCACCACTCCTGCTGCCCACATGGCTCCTGCTGCCCACACGGCCGCTGTGCACAGAGCCGCCGCCGCCAGGGAGATCCGCCCCGTGCTGGGGGGGGGGGTAAATCGGCGCCAGAAACGGCCAGGGCCACCCCTCAGTACACACAGGCCTTCCATGTGTAGAAACCACAGGAAAATGGCCGCCGATGCACACTAGAGGCCGAAACCTCGTGCAACAGCGCCAGCGGCTACGCAAAAATGGCCGCAGAACAATCCCATGCATATTAATGCGGCCGGCTACAAGAAAATACCGGCCGGGTGCCGGCAAAATGGCTGCCGACGATCCCGTGGCATGGGGGGTTTGCAGGGGGTGAGGTGGAGGGGGACCACTAGGGCCCATACACCCAATACACCCTGGGAGCCCCGGGGAGGGGAAGGGAGGGTGCGACAGTGGGGTACCGGAGGGGTGGGGGAGGGGCACGAGCGAGGAAAAGGGGGGAAAGACCACCCACTACGCTCACCCCGGAGGGGGGACCCGCCAGCTCCCACCCCTGGGCCCCCAAAGGGGAGGGGGATGTACTTACCTCATCTAGTTGGGCGGTGCTGGGGATCCCACCCAAGACAGCTTACACTCTCTCAGCTAGGCAGGAGGGAGCGGTTGGCCCTGGATGCACTGCGTGTGATGGCAGGGTGTTTAACCCGCAGGGCCACCCCGTCCGGGGTTTCTCGCGGTCAACCCAGCGCGAAACATCCGGTCTAACGCGTGATGGCCGGCTGGGGAGAGTACCTGGGTCCGAGACCCAGCCTGCTGCCCAGCAGGGCTGCTTGATTGTAGTCTTCATCTGTGAGGCTGTCTCCTAACAGCCGAAGTGGCCCAGAGAGGTTCCACAGATCCCAACAGGGAGCCTAGGTCTAACTCCTTGCACTAGGCAGAGAAAACTGAGCAGGCAGAGAAAACTGAGCTAGCAGAGCTGGGTGTGGGGTTATGCTACTGTTCTTTTTTGCTTTTAGAACTGCCTGTTCTGCCCAATAATTCAGAGAGCCGCGCCGGCAGGAGCACACAGTGTTCCAAAGTGAAAGTAAAAACTGTAGACACGTTTTTGCAGAAGCAGGGATTCCAATATGGCTGCCGTTGAACACTAGAAGCCGAAAAACACCTGCAGGGAACGTGCAGTACCGCAAATGGCCGCTCTGAGCGCTAGAGTGAAAGCCCCATAGGCCCAATATGTCTGCGGCTACGGCAAAATGGCGGCGGTGCGCCGCAGAATGGCGGCCGATCGCCGCATGGCGGCGAAAAACGACCGAACGGCGCTAGACGATCGGGTGCGGTGCCGGGGGGGTGGGCTGGGTGGATGTGAACAGGAGCTCCACGCGCCCCTGCCGGCGGCTAACCAGCAAAAAATTTTTTTTTTGGGTCGTCGGTCCCCCCTTTCCGCCCCTAAAAAGGGGGGAAGGAAGGAACTCTCACTCACCACTCCGGACGACGCCATGGGTAGCCACCCAGTCGCAGACCTTCCGCCCCTGCTTGGGCGGTATGCTGCAGGCCAGAAAGTCGCCCTTCCCGAATCGCATCCGGGGCTGGGCGTAAGGGGGGACCACCCCAGGCCGCCTGCACGGAACGGGCACGATGCGGCGGGTCCCCATACGGCGGGACTGGCTCGCATTGGTCGGCCAGGCCGGGGAGAGTACAGAGCCCATGGACTCTCTATGCCCCGGTCGGCTTCTTGATAGCAGATCAATGCTCGATAGAAGACAAATAAAAGTAAAAGAAAATTAAATAAAAAACGGTCACAAACAGGACCGCAATTCCCCTGAAGGGAAGCCAGGTCAACTCCTTGCAAACTAGGCATTGAAACTGAAGAGCTATGCTAGGAGGAGGTTTATGTGGGAAGAGAGGACGGCCCCCATGGGAGGGGCCAGCTGTTTCTTTTCCCTGCCTAGTTAACTCCTAGTGAGACCAGCATAAACCCACACGTAATGGAGAGCTGCGTCTGTCAGGGAACGATAGGAGAAATTACTTCTTGTGTACCTCGATGGATGAGAAAGAAAAAACGCATATGCACTCTTTTTTTACATTACAATTATCCTTACAGATGATTATATTAAACAAAGATTTGTAATATATGCACAATTCAAATTGGGGTTACTTAGTTGCAACTTTATCAAAAACTGATATTATACTTACAGCTGGTCTGTAGACTTTGACAACTTTATTCTGTCCATTTCAAGCTTTACCACTTGATTTTTAAGACTGTCTATTTCATCTCGGTATGGTGCTGCACCTTGGGCCACCTTTTCCTTAGGGAGGAAAAAAGGCAGCCTTAATAATTCTGCAGAATTTGGGCTTTATGATGTTGAGATATTTATACACTATACAACATTATTAACAATGTCTAGTCTAGTTTAGAGCTCATATGCAATAAATTTTCAACAATGTAAATATCTAGCTAGACTCTTCGGTAAAACACATGGATTAGTATGTCAATGTACTATTAAAGATTGTTAATATGTATATAGCCCCATATTTTAATTATGCATGATGCACAAAAAAAACCTATCAAAATAAACAAAGGTTTACTTTTTAGAGGTCTTCTGCTGTAAGCATAATATAGGTTCACACTATGAACTGCATATGAACCACACAGGAACTGCACCACATTCCTGTACAATTCACATGCAATTTATAGTGTTGTGCGATTTGAGCCCATTCATTTTGAACTGGCTCCAATTAGACCGCATCAGCACCAAAGTCGTGCGTGCTGCAACTTTAGGAATGCACTGCAACTGAAATCATATGGTCGTTTTGTACCATGCTATCCGATGCAGGCAAAAGCACTGCGTTTGTGACTTGCATTTGGGGTATCATTTAGATTGCATTGACACCAGCTGCAGACTGCGAGAAACGCACAGGGATCGCAGGTTTCATGCACCACATACTACTGTGAATCGAGGCCATGACCACTTAAAGTGTTACTAAAACCACAACAGTAAAATCAGTCTGTATGAGCAGTAAAGCATGCTTGTTATACTCACCGGGGTACCAATGGGGTTAATTACATGCCTTGTGTAAAAAGGCTGTTTGATCCTTTGATTCCCCAATCCATCTGCTAATAGAACAGAGCCTTGGGGGCACACTGCACATGCTCAGTTTGGTGTATATTGCTAGAGTTTTTTATTTTTTTGGGAGGGTGCATGTGATCAGCACAGGGCCAATAAGCACTGTACAGACAGAGGGGGTTAGGGGTCCTGCAGCCTCATAGGACAGAGGAGAATATAAACTCTTCTTACCAGCTTTAACCAGTGTTCAACCAGAGACTGATAGAAGTCACAGGACTGCTATATACCGCTCATGAGAAAAGTTATTTAGCAGTTTATATGTACTAAAACAATTGCATTTCCAGGTTCTGTGTAGTGCGGGAGACCAGATATAGTGAATGCAGGCTCCTGGGTTTAGTAACACTTTAATCCTCACATGCGGAGGGTCTCTAAGTTCAAGACTTCAACTTTTGCTTATATATAAAGAACACAGAAACAAAAACACAAAAAATCATGGTTTAAAAAGCTTGCCCCCATGTGCAACTTGTATACAGTGCCTTGAAAAAGTATTCGTACCCCTTGAAATTTTCAACATTTTGTCATGTTACAACATGGGAGGCTGACCAAGATGGCCACATAGGAGCCGCGCTGTGCTCCTCCACGCCAGGCTTGCATAGAGAGCTACATTCACTCCAGCTGGGAAAGGAGAGTGCTGCCATGATGGGGCTCAGGGATCTAGGAGGACCCAAAAAACATCTACCTTTGGAGGCAGCCGCTATAGAACAGGAAGATCCGTGGTTGTCCCGGTTGGCTCTCTTCGTGAGAGCTGGGCTATGGACACCGGACGGGAGGCAGTGAGTGTCGGTTCTGCTCTGTCCTGGTTCCCGGTCTTCCATCCCCTCTGTTGATCCCTCGTGTCCTCCCTGCACCCCCGCCCCGGCTTCCCTCCCTCCTGGGACCTCGTTTGGTGGAGCTGTGCCGCTGGAGAAGGTGCGGAGCGGCGGGGTGTTTCGGGACGGACCTAGCGGTCTTGCCCCGGTAGGGGGGATGAAAGCCGCTGATATCATGGCTGTTCCCCATAAACTCTGTGGGACACTGGGGAGAGTCTCGGGAACAGACAGGACTGTAATAGACGTTCGCCTCTTCATATTGTCCCATAATAATTGACATACTGGACAAGTTTGGGAATTGATTTGGGCTTTGAGTACAGCTCTATGGCTTATTGGAAACCAATATAGGGCACTATGGGACAATGTTGAATGGGTATAGCTCTAAAAACGTAATAACTTTATAATGAGGCCGCAGTGAAGGCTGCATCACTTTCTTGGTTTAGTGACTAAACACTACTGTTCAGCCAGCGGGGAGCCCTGCGAGCACTGCGGACCCCACGAAATAAATAGTGCCCTATTTACACCATCATTGTGGCCCCTGATCTTCAACCTATTTAAGCCCCCCCCCCCCCCCCCAGTAAGCTTGAGGGAAGCAATCGCTGCACCAGAGGGACAGACAACTCAGCCCCTAAAAGGGACTAAATGAAATTAGAGGCTTATAAAAGGCGGGCCGCTTACCCCTCTGAAAAGGATAAGATCAGCACACCTCTTATTGTGGATTTTTACTTTACGATTTTGTTGTTCTCGTCCTTTATACCTTGTCAAATTTGAAATTTCAACACTTAACGTAAATTCTACTTACCATCATGAATTGCTGTGATTGTTATAAGGAAGGTTAAAGAGACAAAACTATGCCTCCCAAAAGGGTCTCAAGCACAGAAGGCAAAAAAGCTGTCCATCGGTTCAAAGGATGGAAATATTGCTAAAGCACAAGCTCCACAAAACTCTGATATAAAAAAGTACTTCCAACAGTCACAACAACAGGGGGAAACCTCTAATGGAAGACACTTGAACAAGGCAACAAAACTTATGGAGGAAGTAATAAATATAGCCCAAGAAACACAAGTTGGGCTCAGGTCAGAAGAGAAAGAAACTCAATTGGAAGCCTGGAATATGGAAACTTATATAAGATCACTTCCGACTAGAAAGGATATGGAAAAATATATATCTCTGCTTGAAACTTGCTATAAAGCAGAAATACAAGTAATAAGATCCTCACTAGAAAATGACCAAGAGAAAATGAATATTGTTGAAACAAGCGTAACAAAACTAGAAGAAAAATTCGCTCAACCCGAACAGGAAAAACCTCAACATTTAAAAAGAGCCTTACTTGAAATAGATGATCAAGAAAATAGAAACAGAAGAAATAATATAAGAATTAGAGGCCTACCAGAGGCAACAGGACCTAAAGAAATAATACCAACTCTTCAAGGCATCTTTAATACACGATTACAACAGCCCCAAGCAGAAGAAATACTACTGGATCGAGCACACAGGTCACTGGGCCCTAAAAGTCAAGGCCCGCAGAGACTTAGAGATGTTATATGTAGAGTGCATTTTTATCATAAAAGAAAAAAATAATGCGGGCAGCTTGGCAACAAAAACGCTCGACTATGATGGAGCTCAGATATTATTACAGGATCTCTCAAAACGGACTCTGACTTTAAGGAAAGCGGTAAACCCACTGTTAAAGTTACTTAGAGAAAGGAATATCCTCTATAAATGGTAGTTTCCATTCCAGATACAGGTGTTCTATAAAGGGAAAAAAGGAACCTTTCAAGATAGCGAAGACCTGCCGAACTTTTTAGAGATTTTACAACTCCCGGATGTTGAACTGCCACTTTGGCCCATAAATATATGAGAAATTTTAAAACAATAAGTTAAAAAGATATAATTATATAAACATACCACTGTTACTAGGGTTTCCTATTAGGGGGCAAGGAGGGAAACTTTGTAATAAGGCGTACAAAATATAGAGAAGGCCAAGCGCGGTCTCTCTAGCCCTATAAGGGGAATGTTTTTTTGTTTTCCCTCCCCCACACAAATATCACTCTAAACTATTTTTCATACACTTTTTATGATATACATTTTTAATTTTACACAGTTTGTGTTTTTTTTTTTTCCATTTCTTTTTCTCTACCCCTTTCTTCCCCTACACAAATATCACCTTAAACTATTTTTCATACACTTCTTATGATGCACATTTTTCATTTTACACTGTTTGTGGGGTTTTTTTTTTCATATAAACTACACCTCAATCACTTTTTATATATTTTTGTTATGATATGTATTTTTGAAGAAAGGTGTAAGATATAGAAACATAGAAAAGTGACGGCAGAAAAAGACTGAGTAGTCCATCGAGTCTGCCCCTTTTTATTTATTTATTTAATATATTATTTGGATTTAGATATCAGTCTGTTGTTCCAATTACATTTTTTTATATAATTTATTTATTTATTTTTCCCCGTCTGAGCTACCTGATGAGTCAGAAAAAGACGGCAGT
>BLSH010257596.1:1301709-1334295 GCA_018402905.1 Glandirana rugosa | reverse complement strand
AAAAAAAAAAAAAAAAAAAAAAAACACCAATATTTTCTACGGTTTTAAAAGAAATGCAATAAAATCAAATTTCGTCATAAATTTAGGCCAGAATGTATTTTGCCACGTCTTTGGTAAAAAAAAATCCTGACAAGGGTTATAATAGGTTTGTGTGAAAGTTGTAGAGTCTACAAACTAGGCTACATATCAGTGAAAAATGATCAATCCTGATGTACTGATGGCCGATCTTATTTCTTGAGGCCCTAAAGCATCAGGACAGTACAGATACCCCCCAAAATTACCCATTTTTGTAAAGATGACAGTCCAAGGTATTTAGTAAGAGGCATAGTAAGTTTTTTGAAGTTACAATTTTGTTGCCCACAATAGTTTGGAAAATTAAGATTTTTTTTTTTCCCCCACAAAATTGTCATATTAACAATTCATTTCTCACACATGGCATAGGTAAACTTAGTTATACCCCAAAATATATTCTGCTACTCCTCCCGAGTATGGAGATATCACGTGTGGGACTTTTCCACAGCCTGGCCACATACAGAAGCCCAACATGCAGGGAGCAACGTCAGGTGTTCTAGGACCATAATTTACACATTTGGTTTCCTGATTACCGATTACATTTTTGAAGGCCCTGGAGCACCAATGGAATTACCCACAAAATGACCCCATTTTGGAAAAAAAAAACAACCCAATGTATATTCTAGGAGGCATAATGAGTCTTTAACATGTTATTTTTTTCACAGGTTTTTGGAAAATGTGGAAACAAAGTGAAAATGTATTTTTTTTTTTTTTTTTTACACAAGGTTGTCAATGTATAAGATTTTTCTAACACTTAGCATGTACATAGCAAAATTAACCCCCCAAAACACATTCTGCTACTCCTCCTGAGTATGGCGATACCACGTGTGAGACTTTTACACAGCCTGGCCACATACCAATATGCAGGGAGCACCATCAGGCGTTCATAAATTACTCATTTCATTTCCTGAGTAACCATTACATTTTTGAAGGCCCTGGAGCACCAAAACAATTGAATTAGATTAGATGGGCGCCAGATGATCACAGACAGATGGGCGCCAGATGATCACAGACAGATGGGCGCCAGATGATCACAGACAGATGTGATTACAGATGTGCAGAGATTACAGATTTGTACCAGATGAGCACAGATAGATGTGCACCAGATCACAGACATTTGTGCCCCAGATGAGCACAGATGATCACAGACAGCTATGCGCCAGGTGATCACAGACAGCTATGCGCCAGGTGATCACAGACAGCTATGCGCCAGGTGATCACAGACAGCTATGCGCCAGGTGATCACAGACAGCTATGCGCCAGGTGATCACAGTCAGATGTGCGCCAGATTTGTGCCAGATGTGCACAGATGGGCTCCAGATGATCCCGGACAGATGTGCGCCAGATGATTACTGATAGATGTGAGAGATGATCACAAACAGATTTGCACCAGATATGTGCCATTTATCACGGACAGATGTGCGCATATGATCATGGACAGATGTGCGCCAGATGATCACGGAAAGCAGTTCAGTGGGACAGATGTTTACTGGGACAGGTGTTGGTGTTTTCTCTTTATGGGGACATTGCTTGGGGACACTAGCTGGGTGATCGGTGTGTAAAAAGCTGTTAAAAAAACAGCTCATACACACTGGTCCCTCTAACTCTGTGAGGAGAAGCAGAGCCGGTTGCCTGGCAATGGCTCTCTGCTTACATTACATGAAGGCTGTGATTGGACACAGCCGTCATGTGATCAGGAGGGCCAATCAAAGAGCCCTCCTGCCGTGCATGTTGTCCGGTCTCTGGGGGACACGGGCAGATCAGGGCTGCACATGCCCGTGTGATCCCGCTGTTTGTGACTTCCCCCAGGCTGTTTACACCACATAATGGCTGTGATTGGACAGTGCCATCATGTGATCAGGAGGGCAAATGACAGATCCCTCTTGCCGATCCGAAATGTGGTGTGTCCGGTGGACACGAGCGTATCGGGATCCCACTCCTTCTGAAGGACGTTCAGGAATGTCCATTCAGAAGCAGGAAGCGTCTGGGTGGAAAGTGGTTAAAGAGGAACTGCAGTCTGCTCACATAATTTGTAATAAAAAAATCTCTGCCATTCTGAAGCTTGCCTCCATCCACTTTGCATATTTTATATATACTGTGATTCTGTACTTGCCAAATATGCTGCAGAAATTTCCGTCCACTGAGTCTGGCTGCATCCATTTTAACTGTGGGCAGCTGAAGCTGCTGCCTGTTCACTTCCTGAATATACGCAGACACCTCCAGCTCTGCAGCTCTCATTGGCCCTCGTATGACTCAGCCCCCCAGCAAACTCTCACAAGAGTGAGAGAGAGAGCTGTGCATGATGTCAAACGCCTAGGCTTTTTACCAGACAAGAAACAGAAAGTGGGGCTGTATAAGGTATTTACTGGCAGAAAAAAAAATGTTTTACTATCCAAAGTTAAAACAAGGGCAGAAGATTTAATAGATGGAAAGATGAAAATGACTGAAGTTCCATTTTAACTTGCCTTAAACTTGTTGAGCAGAGTCTGCATCTGAGAACTCAGTTTGAAGTATTCGGTTTGCAGGGATTCAAATGATTTAAAATGTGTTGAAGACATTGACTCCTTTATCGTACCCATTAATTTCTTCTGTGCTTCAACTTCATCTTGAAGCTCCACTGAAAGGTTGCTTAGTAAATGGTGTTGATCGGCATACACAGTGGAGATGGTCACCATAAGCTCCTGCAACAAGACAAGATTTTTTGGTGAATGGAATGCCTCACAGATGGCGGCAATGAATAAAATGTTTCTTCCCTACAGATCATTACCTTAAACTCTTGATTTTTTTGCTGTAGACTTTCAGTGCGTTCTGCAAGTTCATCTTCTTCTTGTACGGGCTCATTCTGCAATAAATGAAGTACTCTAATTTCTTTCTCTAGGTCATCAACCTTTTCATTAAGGTCATTATTTTTCATCCTTTCATCCTTTAGCTCCTGAAATAAAGTCACAGCAATGCATTAGTACAAATCATGCCTATAAGAAGCCACAATTATCTAGTGAGGCACCAAACCCTGCTCTTATTGTCATCAACTTATTGTGTAGCAACGCATGATGTTCAAAAATGGCAGTATCCAGAGAGACTATGTTGCACACGAGCTAGGCAGACAAAATTACTCCATAGACACCAGAGGAAGGATACCCAGAGGTAGCAAAAGGTGGAGAAGTCAGTCACAAGGGCCACATTGACCTCCAGGGGGATGTTGTATTACCTGACCTAGGTATGCGAGAACCACTCCTCCTCTCTGCGGTCTCAAAGACGTATGGCCTGCTGACCTGTATTGTGGGACCTACGCTGGAAACCGAAGTCCCAGTCAGCTGGGAGAGCACTGTGGTAAACCTGCACCAGTGCCCTGCTTACCCCAATGCCGCCACCCCCAGTAAAAAGGTGTGTGCATATATGTGATTACTTTTTTGTTTGTGGCCTTAGGATACTTAGTATAGGAGTATCCCAAGAAGGCCAAAGCCAGCTTCCATACTGCCAAAAATAGGCAATGTGCCTTCTCCGCGCTAGCGGCCGTGAGAGGGGGTAAAGGTGCACAGACTGCCATACAAGTGCAGAGTGGGAGGAGGATGAAATCAAACACTCAAAAAAAGGGATTTTATTAAAACTTACCGTAAAATCCTTTTCTCTGCGTTCACTGACAGACGCAGCCCTTCATTGACAAGTGGGTTATATGCACATCCTACCAGGAGTTGACTAGGCCAATAGAAAGAAAGCAAGCTGACCCCTCCCAGGGGGCCTTCCTCTCTCTCCCATATAACCCCCTCTGCTTAGCATATCAGTTCGTAACAAGCCGTACAAACGCAACACAGAGGGGCGGGTGCTGCGTCTGTCAGTGAACTCAGAGAAAAGGATTTTACGGTAAGTTTTAATAAAATCCCTTTTTCTCTTACATTCACTGACAGACGCAGCCCTTCATTGACAAGTGGGGATGTCCCAAAGCTGTGCCAGTCAAGAGGGGTGGGTAAACAACTGTGCCCAACAGATACCTCTCAGGAGGCGCCAGCCTGCAAAACTTTGCGGCCAAAAGCAGCATCCGCGGATGCTGACACATCAACTTTGTAAAACTGAGTCAACGTGTGCACCGAGGCCCAAGCAGCCGCCTTGCACACCTGTGACACCGAAGCCTGGTGTCTGAAAGCCCAGAAAGTGCTAACTGCGCTGGTGGAATGAGCCGTCACTGGAAAAGGGGGCATCTTGCCCCGAACAATATACGCATGGGTCACGGTCTGCTTGATCCAACGGGAAAAGTAGCCGACGAGGCCGCCAATCCTTTGCACGGACCATCCGTCAGCACAAACGACGCATCAGACTTCCGAAAGGAAGCTGTAGCCACCAATTATACCCGCAAAGCCCTCACGACATCCAAAGAATGCAACTCAAATTCCTTGCGATGCGAACATAATGAAGGAAACACAATATCTTCTTTAATGTGAAGAAGAAACCACCTTCGTTAGAAACGAAGGAGAAGGGCGCAAGACCTCCTTGTCCTAATGAAGGACTAGGTAAGGCGACTTGCAGGACAACGCTGCCAACTCAGACACCCGCCTAGCGGATGTAATGGCCACCAAGGCCACCTTTTGCGACAGCAATTGTAAGGAAATATCCCTTATCTTCTCATATGGTGGTTTCTGCAGTACAGAAAGCCCCAAATTAAAATCCCACGGTGCCAAAGGTGACCGCACATGAGGAGCCACATGGCGTACACCCTGTACAAATGTACGAATCAACGAATGTGACGCCAAAGGCAGTTGAAATAGAATTGCCAGAGCCGTCAAAGCCAGCGAGGGTAAAGCAGGGTGCAAGATGGGTCCGTGAGACAGCAGGTCTTCGCACAGCGGAAGGCGCCAGGGAACATTTGCCATAATTCGCACCATGTCGGCGTACCAAGTACGCCGAGGCTAATCCGGAGCTACCAGTTTCGTCAGAATCCCCTCCGCTTCAACCCTGCGCAGTTGCAGCGGTAGAAGCTGATAGGAGGGAAGGCGTACAGGAGCCGAGTACCGACTCCAAGGCGCTACGAGCGCGTCCCTGGCGGCCGCCAGCGGGTCTCTCGTCCTGCACACAAAGGTTTTCACCTTGTGATTGAACCAAGACGCCATGAGGTCCACGTCTGGTGTGCCCCACTCGTGGCAAATCTGGCGGAACACTTCTGGATGTAAGGACCATTCCCCCGATCCAGAGTCTGGTGACTGATAAAGTCCGCCTGCCAATTCTCTACGTCAGGGAAGTAAATGGCGGAGATTGTGACAGAATCGCTCGCCGAAGTAGCCGAGTGTAACTCTAGGCGTTATGTACCGGCTAGAAGGCTGAAACCATGAGCCACAACACCTGTATACAGAATCGTAAGGAGGGCCACCGGCGTGACAGCAGAGTTCGCACCGCCGCTTGCAGTGTCAGCAACTTGGCCGGAGGTAAGAATACCTTTGCCTGCACTGTGTCCAGAATCAGACCCAGATATTCCGGAAGAAAAGTACTCTTCCCTCCAGTGAAATCCTTAATGGTTTCATCCAACTGCGCCCCAAAGAGCCGACCACCCAGAAAAGTGGAGATCTGTAAGGCCCTTCTTAGATGCATGGTCACTCGACCAGGAGCGTAACCAGAGTACCCGTCTGATAACGACTGCGAAAACAGACATTTTAGACAACATGGGAAGCAGGTCCAGAGCTGCATCACACAGGTACCGAAGACCCTGAAAAACAAATGGTCTGCTCTCTGCGACGCCTCAAGCGACCTTCCACAGCCCAAGTCATTCTGCAGCTCAAGCGCACACTCCGAAAGATTGCGCCGCCATGGCTGAAACCAGGGCCGGCCTCATGGCTGACCCTGCCAGCAGGAAAAGTGCTTTGGACACCGCCTTCGTTAGGCTATCGGCTGGGTCCTTAAAAGAGGGAGACTCCCCCAAAGGGAATGGTCGTTGCCTTATTCAGGCGAGCCATCGGAGGGTCCACTGCGGGGGATGCCCACTTCTTCACAAAGCTATCCTCAAATGGATAACGTATAGCGAAGCGTTTGGGCAGGGCAAAGGAATTCTGCGGACGCTGCCATTCCTGATAGACCCAATGGTCAAAGAATTGATCATAAGGATAAGCCCTAGGGGACCTGGGTGGCCTAGCAGACCCGCAAATGTATGCGGCCTCCTGTGACTCCCCTGCTTGGTCCAGTCGCAAAGATGCACAGATATCAGCAATCAGTGCGGCCACCAGCGCCTTCTCACGCGCAACCGAGGCCCCCTGTTCTTCCTCGCTGTCCGAGAGCTCCAGCTCGCCCTCTGAGAGCTCCACGGGGGTCCCCGTGACCCACGAGGCCACTTCCGGTTCAGACTCTTCGCCTGAAGAAAGAGGGGGAAGTGGACGCTTTTTAGGGGCCCCCTTAGCACGGCTCGGCCCCGTCCGGGGGAGAAATTCCCCAAATACTGCTCTCAGCTGGTCCAGGGACACCAGGGTCCCTAGCGCAGATTGCGCTGCCGCTGACTTCTCCTCAGAAGGAACTGCAGGGTCATCCGTCATTGTGCCACCGGCAGAAAAAAATGCCCTGACACCCCCACAATGCAGCCCCACAGATCAACAAGGGAGACCCCAGGAGGACTGCACCCACCGCTACCAGAGGCCCAGGGAGAGCCCAGCTATACTTGCTCTTTGTAGCCTCACAAGCGCTGCGTCCCAGTAGGAGTGCTTAGTGACCGCCAGTCATAAAGCCTGCGCCGCCTGTGCCATCCACGCTGTACCAGGGTGAAAGAGGAAGCAAACGGATAGCAGCGCGTTTTTATTTCCAGGCACATGCAACATGGCTGCCGAGCGGTCACAAGTGGCCAAAGCCTGTAATACAGGCCACGACTATGGCAAAATGGCCGCCGCTCAGCACTAGAGGAAAGCTTGGGTCACCCACTGGCCACACGCACAGAACGGGCTCGATGCGGCGGGCCCCGCCAAGGCTAGCTCGCATCGGTCGGCCGCGCTGGGGAAAGTTCAGCATTCTAGATATCCTCTATGCCCCAGCCGGCTTCTTGATAGCAGTCTTCATCAGATAGCTTGAGAAAATAAAAAAGCGGTAGCAAAAAAGGTGAGCCGCAGGTCCCATAAGGGAGCCAGGTCTAACTCATTGCACTAGGCATAAAAAAACTGATATGCTAAGCAGAGCAGGGGGGTTATATGGGAGAGAGAGGGCGGCCCCCTGGGAGGGGTAAGCTTGCTTTCTTTCTACTGGCCTAGTCAACTCCTGGTAGGATGTGCATATAACCCACTTGTCAATGAAGGGCTGCGTCTGTCAGTAAACGTAAGAGAAAGCAGGGATGCCACCGAGTCCAGGGGCCCACCCATCTCTCCACTCGAGGGGAGCAGTAAGATGAGTGGCTCCACCTTTATGAGGTCACTGATCGCATTTGGGGGGGTACCAAAAGCCTCAAAGACCACCTTGAGCACCACTACGGCTATGTAGTATCCTGGGAAGGCACATAGAATATCTTGTCAGTTTCCAGTCACCTTTAGGTGGCGC
This sequence comes from Glandirana rugosa, assembly GCA_018402905.1. NCBI lineage: Eukaryota > Metazoa > Chordata > Amphibia > Anura > Ranidae > Glandirana > Glandirana rugosa. Next base: position 1,326,729 of record BLSH010257596.1, on the reverse strand, counting down.
ATAACCCTGATAGTAAAAATCTCAAAGCTGCTCTGTGTTCCGTGATGTGCAAGAAATACAAATTTCTTGTAAAATCATTTTCTTGGAGTGCATAACAGAACACAGAGGACGTCATCATATTGATGACTAGTTAGCTTATTCTACCACTTTCAGGTGAATGGATGATAAAAAAAAAAAAAAAAAAAAAGGGATGGGAACTCCAGACTACACAACTCCTCCCAGCTCAACTAAGCGTCAGTGTAGTAAGCAATGAGGCTACAGACAGACAATAAGGAAACAATCTTTGAATCAAATGAAAAACGTATTTTACAGGTAAACCAAAATTTTCCTAATCTTACATCACAGTACACAGAAGAATTTATATGCATAACTACATGGGATGTCCCATAAGCAATAAACATGAGGGGCTGGGCAATGCAGCAACAAGGTAAAACAAAGGTCTGAGAGATAATCTCACCTAGAAATAGTGGATCGAGAAGCAGCCTGATATTTACAACAGCAGACCAAATCGAAAACCAGACTGTCAAAATGAAGTTGTAGAATTCAGATTAATTTAGTACCTTCTTCTTAGGATGCTAATGATTAAGATTAAAAAAAATGATGTTAGCACAAGGTCCAGATTCAGGTGGAATTCAGAAACCACCTTCAACATCAATGCATTCTAGGAAACCGCTCCTTGTGGGAAAGCACAGCCAATTGCAAGACCACAAAAGAACACCTTGCATGTAATGGAGCGACAAGGGAATCTCAGAGTGAGGTTCAAAAGGAGAAGATGACTGCAGAACAAACAAATCCAAATCAGCGTCCCACGGAGACAAAGGGGGACCGACACATGAGGAACAATCCATATGACACACTGAATGAACATTTTAACGCAGTATTGAAAAGCGATAGGCTTACAAAACAGAACAGCCAAGGCTGAAATCTTACCCCTAAAGCCAAAGATATCTCCACACCAGATTGCAGAAAAGCCAAAATCTGGTCCACGGCATACTATTGGGGATAAAATTGACGAGCCGCAAACCAGGCCCCCTAAAAGAAAAAAAAAAAAAAAAAGGAAAGAAAACAACCCTCTCGCCTTCAGGGTGACTTTATGGAATCAAACACCCCAAATGTCTCATACCTCCAGGGGAGAGCCCATTCTCCTGGATTCAGTTGCTGACAGATGAGTCTGCCTGCCAATTTTCCATGCTGAGAATGTGCACAGAGGAGAGGGCTGGAACAAAGTGCCCAAGAAAATAACTGGTCTGCTTGAGCAACAAGACTTCTTGTCCCAACTTGAATAAATTTATGCCACAATCATGCCATTGCCCAATTGCACCCCGACAGGGAGACCTGAAGGCAGGAGGACCAGTATAGGAGAGCCAGTCGAATTGGTTCCAGGATGTTGATTGGAAACTTCCGTTTGTCTGATAACCATGTTCTCAAAAACAGAGGTTCTCTAGAACAGTGGTTCTCAACTCTGTCCTCAAGTACCCCCAACAGGCCATGTTTTAGGAACTTCTCTTAGATAAAATAGCTGTCCAAAACACCAAGCCATTGACTCCGATTTAAAGCACCCGGGCAAGATAAAGGAAAGCCTGAAAACATGGCCTGTTGGGCGTACTTGAGGACAGGGTTGAGAACCACTGCTCTATAACACCTCCCCAGCTTAACAGGCTACAATCCATTGTAAAGACCTTTCAATTAGAAGGCTTTTCCAGTATCAAGCATCTACGTGGATTTCCACCTTTCCAGAACCAACCTGGTCTTTGAACAGCTGAGTCAATAGCCAGAGAACCCCATTTCTTGTAGAATTCCTCTTTCATGGTGAACAATCAGTGTATATCACTTCTTGGAAGTGAGGATGTACCTAAAAGGAATTGGCAATTTTTGACTGCCGTCAGGAGCCCAAACCAGTGACTTTGGGAAAGAGGATTCCAGTAGCAGTAACCTAAGGTTGTAGTGTACTACATCAGCCAGAAGTGTCCGAGACAACCCTGGACCCTGAGATTCCTCCTGGGAAGACTCCTTTACCAGATTCCATATTCTTAACTGCTTCCACCTCTTCCTCAGGAATTTCCTCCGATGCCTCATCCTCCCCTCAGAAGGGGAGGAGCAAAAAAGGAAAACAGCCACATTTGCGTCTTGCACATTCCAAGCCAGTGAGAATTTCAAGAGTTATTTATGCAGTCCAATTGCTGCAGAAGATTGCTCCCTTGACACAAAGGATGTGGAGAACTGTGCCGCTAAAACAGTGGAAATTCAGATAAGGACAGGGATTCAGAGAGAATATGACCCTTTGGGGAGGCATTGCAGGGTGAACTTTGCTGGGGGTCCTCGCTACCCGATAGAGGGATTTTATAGCCCACCCCACCCCCCTCTACCTGTGTGAGGCCATGTCTTGTTGAGGGTTAAAGAGGCATTTAAAGCCCAGGGGAATCAGCCACTCAACCCAATTCAGAACATCTGTGTCTCAGTTCCCCCCCCCCAGTAGACATCAAGTGTCCCAATACTTGCTGTACCTGGCACTGAGGAGAAAGCAACTGCAGACTAGAGGCAGAGTGGGCTAAGTTTTAAGTTTCAGTGTGCTTTAATCAGATTTTCCCATGCGATTTAGGCTCAAGAACGCAAAAATAAGCATGTGCTATGCTCGGGACCAGTGAAATGGGGCATGCAAGGACACCCTTTCTGCACTAGTGGCACAAACTGATAAGCAGCGCTTTATGGACTGAATCCAAATAACAACACATAGGCAGTGCGTTAGGACTCTAAAATCAATTGTTTATTGTACCAGTACCAGTCATGGTGAATAAAAATGACAGGGTCATGGAAACCAATAAAATTAATAAAAAGACAATGATACCACAGAAATCCTATGGGCATGGAGGGTTTAACACTATCCGGAGGGCTCGCTGGTGGAGTATGGAAGGGCACCAAGAGCCATGCTGGGATGGACGGAAACCCGGTGTGAAGTGATGCACTTGTTGGCTGCTGGCCCGGGGCCAACCACGGCCGTTTGCAGACGGTGATGGTGCCGTGAATAGTGGGAGAGTGTGAGGCCGTCCCAGGCAAGGATGGTGGTTTGGGATGCCCACGGGACAGGGCTTCGTTAGTAAAAGGGGAGGAGGGGGGAGAGTCAGCAGGAATGCAGACCAGAAGCTGGGCGAGCCAAGCTGAGCCGGAGCTATCAGGCACGCCTAGAGGACATGAGCGCCAAGCCGGAGGTGCAGAGAGGAAAGGGAAGTCCCTGAACCAGCATGGAACGCAGGCTGCCCGTTACCGTGACGACCCATTTAGCGCCCATGCGCTTTGTGAAAGTCCTTTCAGCACTCTGCAACCATTATATTTTGCCCCATGGGAAAAAAACGCTCAAAAATGCCCCAAAACATAGGGCACGTACTGCAAGGGGAAACTATCCCATTGGTCTATATTAAATTAGAAGAATTGGCCAGGCCATAGCTGCAGGGCCAGTCTTCACCCATCACAGTGGGTGCACCCCTCAGGGTCCTCAGGAATGCTACTTCCCTCTGGGGGATCACCGCCCTGGACCTGCACCCTGCCAGTGGCGTTACTGGATACACATTACACCGGAATACGCTGCACCGTGATCCAGCACCGACTGGCAGACATTACAGGCCAGTAAGCGTGCCAGGAATCAGGACATGCCCTTATGAGGAAAATCTTCAGCCAAACCACTGCATCTATTCACTTGAGGGTGGCAGTATAAGTAGATATGAATATGAAGTTCTGTGTTTTGTGATGTACAATTAAGAGCTTCAGCCCTAAAGCAGAATTCAGCTTTAAATTAAGAATATTGTGAAAGCATATACCTGGTGCAGTTGTTGAAGTTGCTGCTGCAGAGAGGATAACTGTTGCAACATTGCATTTATTTCATTTACTTTTTCAGTAATATGGCCTTTACTTTCATCTCTCAGCTTTTTGACAGACTCAAGTTCTGTCTGACAGGTTGTCAGTGATTCCCTTAACTGTTCATTCTAAAAATTAAAAAGAAAAGGAGATGAATTTTGAGCACCTGTCATATGATCAAACAATCACAAGTTATTTTTTGAACTGAATGGTACCTACAAATTCAATTTATGCTACTAAGAATTAATCAAGCATTACTGTGAAATCAAGGTTTATCTTCAGATGACTGGAAAAAGTGATCCAGAATACATTGTTCCCACAGTACTTAACAATGAACTACTATGATAAAAAGGTGTATGGCATAAGATCTCAGTGCCTGGAAAAAAAATTGCCAACAAAAGCACTTAAGGACAGAAATAGTTGCAAGCTTGCACACAGTACAGTGGATTTAGGTATAACAAGTCGCAAACTTACAGCTTTCTCCTGATCTTGTAGATTTGTATAAATGTTTTCCTTTTCATCTCGGGCCCTCTGCAGAAGTTGCTGGAACTGCTCCTGTTCCTGGTGGAGAGATGCCACTTCCAGCTCATACTGCTGAATGTGTCTTTGAAGATCAGCCTTATCTGTCTCTAACTGCTGAGTTGCTGCATCTTTAAAGGTAACCTTCTCCTTCAGCTGTTCAACCTCCAATGTCAGTTCCTCCAATCTGGCAAACTTTTGGGTTTCTTGTTCATTGAAATCAGCATGCTGAAGTTGCAGTTGCTTGAAGTCCTCCCTTAGTTTAGTAGCCTACATAGTCAATCAAAAGTGATCACACTATAGCACATGTAACACCTTGTTTCATTTGCAGAGTAGAAGTTTATAATAGCTTAAGATTTACTAAACACAGAGAAATGTGTGTAGATGAGTGGATTACAATCAGAAGTGGGTAGTACATGTGGTAACATTAATTACAGTTGTTACTGACACCATACAGGTTTACTGATGAAATACCACAACCCACATTTTGAGAATTTCCAGTTTACACAGACCCGATGCCAGTTTAGAAAAAATGTATAATTTTTTAAATAACTGTAAGAAGGTAGATAGCAGCTCAGACTCCAACACATGGAATGACACAAGGTTGAAATAGTCCATGTAGCTTAGCCTGGATCTCAGGGATACTAATAAATTCAAGTATGAACTGTAAAGCGAGAGGAACATGCCCATTATATTCCATATACTATACAAAATGTCCTCAGGGTCTAAAAACAAAAAGAAAAACAAAGAAAAAAAAATGCCACAATCATGTAAACCTGGTTTCCACAAGTCAGTCTATAAGTACCAGACCTGGCTAGGAAGACCAACCTAGTAACCAGTGTCCTACACTGATTTTTCAATATTTCTGAAAATAAGGTAATGCTTTTTAGGAAAAAACACGTGTACACACTTAAAAAAGCATATGTAGGTTGTGTACTTCCTAAAGTGCTACTAAAGACAAATAAAAAAAATGACAAGACATATGATGCAGCCAATAGTTTGAGGGGGAGAAAAATAGAGACCTTTAGCTCTTTAGTCACTGGAAAGACTTGACATTAAAACCTGTATTACCTGCAGCACCCGGAATGTTGTTTACCTTATTAAATGCCCTTGTGGATTAGACTACGTGGGGAGAACAACACGTAGCCTGGCCACTAGATTGGGCGAACATATTTGTAACATCAGAAAGGGTTTTCCTGGCCATAGTGTATCAAAGCATTATGACCTTAAGCATGGGAGAAATCCGGCTGGCACTACATTTATAGCTCTTGAGAAATTCACTGGTCACTGGAGAGGGGCTGATGCTAAGAGGTGTATATCACATCACAAGCCGAAACTGGGTGGATTTACAAATTAAAAAGTTATTCACCCTTCGGCTTAAATATAGAGTGGGATTTAAATTGTTTTATTAATAGCTAGTTTTTATTCATGTATTTGTTTTTAGTTAATGATATACGGTATAACTATATACACTGTGAACCACTTGTCATTCGGTGGGACAGTTATGTTCATTTATTAATATATGATTTGTAAACATTTGATATTAATTTCACGTACTGAATGTTTAAATAGTATAATATGCACATTATGAACCCCTTGCCACTCTGGGGGACAGATACGTTTATTTATCAATATGGGACTTGTAAACATCTATTTTGACACTATTTTTAGTCATTGACTGTTTATAAGGTTATATTTAGTGTTGAACTTTAGAGGGCGCTGGTTGCGCTGTTTAACAATAGACGTCTCATCTATGTGTACCCGCCATTTATTTGGTGGTTTACCCATCTAAGTTCATGTGTTGGTGAAACTCCCTTACGGGGGGTTGTGATTTGTTGACTGCAATTGATTGTCCTCAGTGATTGGCCCTCCCGGGTTGACAAGGGGTACATAATGCGTGGTATGAGCGTGTGGGCATATCCCTGATGAAGTCATTTATGACAAAACCGGTCGGAGCTACGCCAACACGCTACCATTTTACTGATTGGCTAACGCCATTCACGCTTTCAACACGAGTTTTTATCAGTATTACACTATTATGGGCTACTCTCTCTTTTCCCATGATGATGATGGAGTGATCTGTCGAGCTAGTGGCTATGGTTGACTATTTGGATGTGCTGTGGTGATCACGGAAATCCTCATTGCCTATTCAAGGGAGAACCAGACTTTTTCCACCAGCCCTGCCTGATCCATTTGTAATTTAACGTGTCTGACCGCTCTTATCAGGGGGTCACACTTTCTCTGGTAAGATCAGTGTGCTTATGGTGTGGTGTGGCACTATAATTCCTATTTATTTCATGCATGGATGTGGTATCTTCCTTGACCATCTTTTGTCAACTTATGGACTCTAATTTTAGCGCTGCACTTATATTTATATATACTTAATGGCTTTGTCATCTATTTTTCACAAAATAGTTTCTTGCTGTATTTTTCTGCCTCCTTGTAATGTCCTTGGTGAGCTCCTAACAATCACCTTTTCTCCTCTCCGTTATGTTTGTTCGGAATGAGCAATGTATGTTATATATTGCGGTCATGTGCTCTTCAAACACTGGCTACATTCTTTCATACAGTGAGACCATATGTAGCCACCCTCTAAAGTCGTCTAAAAGAAGTAAATATTAAAATAAAGAATTTGTAGATTTGGAGGAAGCAGAGAATAGAAGATATGTTTTTAAATCAGAGTTTAGCTTCATGTTAATATTTACCTATTTCATGATTTTTCTATTGCAGTTTGATATCCAACTTCACTCAATAAAGGGCAGCAGGTTATTTTTATGTAGCAAGGAATGAAATGTCTGATCAACTCAAAGAAATGGTTAAATTACCTCCTTTTCTAAATTTTCCTTAAATAGCTGAAGCTCCTCTAACTGGCATGACAGATTTCTCACTTCCTCTGTGAGTTCAATTACTTTCTGGACAGCTTTCCTTTTTTCACCCTCTGTTAATTCCAGCATGGTGTCCTTACTCTTCAAAGACTCCATAAGCTGTTCTATATCCAATGATAGTTTTTGCTTTGCCTGGTCAAGCATTTCCTTTTCCTCAACAGCTCTTTTCAAAAGAGTAACATGTTCTTGCAATTCTTTTTGTAGTGAAGAACACTTTATTAAGAAACAAGAAAGAAAATATAAGACAGAAAGAACATCCAAAAATGCATAAAAAGTGTAAGCAATATAATAAAAGTGAATTTCTGCACAGATTAACAGATAAATATATAGTAAAGAGCGCTAACCTCTATACCTGCTCGGAGTCTATACCCAAACACTATATATACACACTGCTATAAAGAATGAATAAAAATAATGAATCACCAAAAATATAAAGATATCGAACATTTGTGAATAAAGGGACAGTGATCAGAATAAAGGTGGATCCTTAAGTTGTTACTTTTGTATTTAGGTGCACACTCTAAGCAGGTATAGAGGTTAGCACGCTTTACTATCAAGTATATATATATATATATATATATATATATATATAGATAGATAGAGAGAGAGTCTTCCCTTGATTTATTGTGTATTATTGCGCAGGTGTTAAACATTAGAATGATTAACATAACCTGCATTTAGCCCCCGTTCACATGGGCGCGGTTTGACAGGTCAAATTGCAATCCAAATAAGAGCCTATTGCCGGCAATAGGAGTGTTCCAAATCGGTGAGACGCAAAGTTTGTGGTGCCGCACCGATTTACAAAAGTAGCTCCTGCACTACTTTTGGTGACTTTGGGAGAGATTTCAATAGACATCTTGTGCATGAACTCGCACAATTTCAAAGCAGTGTTCAGTGTGAACGAGGTCTTAAACCAACCCAGTCAATAGTTTCCCTTTGGCTTGGGCAGCAATGTTTGAAACCTTTTGGACGATTGTTGCCTGCCTCGCTGCTCTCAAGCTGCCTGTATCCTTCTTAGTCCTGTGTAAACCAGCCTGGTGCCGAAACCCAGGAGCCAGCGCATGCTCTACGCTAGTATTCGACTCTAACAAAATGGGCTAAGGGGTGGCTTCAGGTGGGAGGCTGCAGTTTGTGCGGTTAGTTCAATAAACACAATTGGGGTGCACATATGTGTGGATTGGAAACCTTTCCCAAACCCTGGGTAAAATGCGCTGCTCTTTTGCAGACACACAAGAATGAGTTTAATTCTCAATGGCACCCCCACACATCAGAAAATACACCATGTTTTTGGGTGCACAAAATTTAATGGTGTCACAGCACCATGTGGATCCTTGTTGAAACATTTTTTTTTCCTCACCCCCTCTCCCACAGGTACAGCAACACATTTTAATGGCTACACTGCTGTGTCCACACAAGCATGAAGCTAGACTAAAAAGGTCATCAATGTGAGGCCAGTTTTGTTTGTTATAAAACTTTTAGTGCATTTTGTCTATCCTCATTTACTGTATATTATACTGGAATTAGCAGACTTGCTGCATTGTTGTCATTTAACCACACAGAAGAGACCTAAACAAAAATCATACTTTAAAACGAAAAACGGAAATGGAATGGAAACGTTCTGTAAATGTAATGGCCTTATTTATTACATACCCTTTCTTCCAGCAGGGAAATCTCACTGGTCAAAGTCTCTACCTTCTTCTTTTGCTGTTGAAGCTCTTCTTGAGTTCTTATAAGATTATTCTGCATTTCAACAGACTAAAAAAGACACAAATTAAAATTTTTGAATATTCAAACATCTACAATTCACTGTTGTCAAATCTTCATAGGCTCAGTAAAAGAAACCAGCCTCCATTGGCCTTTCCATCTGGGATATTTATATAATCATCTAAATAAATATATGAACTGTAGAAACTATAGCCAAAAAGTAGAGCATCTTTCGCCACAGGTCGTGCCAAAAATAAATAAAAATTGCCCAAACAAATAAATCTCCATCAATTTCTACTAAACAGTTCGCAGTGCTTCACAAGTGCAAACTTAAAATAACCGTAATGATAAAGTTTAAAAAAGTGGACTGTTTAGTAGAATTTGAGAATGTATTTATTTTGGAGACCATGCACAGTTGCTGCAGATTTAGCACTCTTAACTTTTAGGTAAATAAATCTGTGTGCGCCTGTATTGCTCCAGTTTGTTAAAGGATTACTTCACTTTTTTTTTTTAAAATGTAATTACTAGGTTTTCTTTTTTGGAGCTGAAAAGCAGTAGATTGTACAGGCAGTTTCAAGCCGACAGTTGTAGTTCATTCAATTACAGAACAATGTGAATGAATGACATGGCCGTATGGGCAGAGCACCAGACAGCCGCGCTCTTTTTAAAAAGGAACAGCATGATCAGTGCGCATGCGCCGGATCTCCGTGATGGCTGCTTGATCACGGAGCTTCGGACCGTTCCGTTCCCACGAGCCCCAGAAAGCAGCCATCCGGGAATATCTCTCCCTGTCCAGGCGGCCCTTGATGCCGTGAAGGCACCCGAGGATCGCCGGAAGCCTCCCCGCCCCACCGGAGCGTTCGCCGGGATCGGAAATTAATCAAGGCTGCAGCCTAGACGCGGACTGGAGCTGCGCGGTCGGCGGCCTGGAAGGAAGCAGATTCAGCCTCCTCTTGTCATAGGTGAGGCTGGCAGCGTTCCCCCACCAAGCTCTTCCTTGAGACCCTGGGAAGCTGGGCCCTAGGCTGAAGGCATTGGCTGGTCCCTGCAGGAACTTATAGGCCACAGAGGCTCTGTACGGTCAGGGCCTTGATCAGGAAGCCTCCACATCATTCTCTGGGCTATCTCTCAGGACTCCCCCCTGCTCTCCAATGCCTACTCTCCCCCCAGACTCTCCCCAGGAAGCTTCTTAAGCATGAGGAAACAGTGATCTCCCTAACCCAGATCACTCACACCAGGGTCATACCTGAATGGACTGTTTGGCAGGTGCAGCCAGATCTCCCACATTTAATTTTTCTTTGCTAACTCCTATACAATTTGGGCCTCACCCCATCACCCTACTACCCATGTACGCAGCAGCGGTTAGACGGGACTTATCAAAACACCCGGGGTTCACTAAACACCCCTCAGACCAGTCTCCATTGCCCCAGGTGAACCAGCAGGGCCCTAAAGCTATTGACTGTCCTGAGGATATGGAAGCAGGGGCAGAAGGGGGGTCTCGGGTTCTCCCTGACCCAGATCCGCCAGTCGCTGACTTTCTTTTACCCCAAAACACGTCCCTGGCATCTACAGTGTCCCTCCTGGAAAGGACCCTTGATGAAATGTTCGCCTCCCCGAATGGAGCCAGGGTCCCTGACCCTGACACCCCAGGGATTCTGGGGCCCCCTTCTCCAGCTCCACACCCAGATCTGAGATTCATGATGGAAACTCTCTAAAATGTTGGCTAAAGGCTTGGCCCAAACTGCATCCCAGATCACTTCAACTATTCAGGCAGACCTTCAGAGCTTGGGGTCCAGGATTGAAGTGGTTGAACAAAAAACTGATCAAACCATCGCGAGAGCAAACCAGAACACGGCCCGTATCCAGGACCTCCAGGACCAGTTGGAAGCTGCCCACTCCAAGATTGATGACCTAGAAAATCGCTCCCGTAGATATAATTTTCGTTTAAGGGGGGTGCCGGAATCCATCAAGGACGTTCAGGAGACAGTTCGCTCCTTTATCAAAGAAATCATTCTGAACATCCCGGATCACAGACTGGAACTAGACAGAGCTCATAGAGCCCTTCAAGTTCCTTGCGCAGATGGTCTTCCTAGGGACATTGTCGTTAAACCTATGCGGTAAACCTTGTTTAACGACAAGTTTAAGTTGTCGTTAAACTTTATGCGGTAAAGGAGGAGATAATGAAGATCACCAGGAAGTTACCTCAGTTATCTTTTCAAGGCCACTCCTTTCAAGTGTTCGCGGACATTTCTCCAGCTACCATTCAAAAGAGGAGGGCGCTGAAACCCCTGCTTGAGGTGTTTACAAACAAATCAATCAAGTACTGGTGGTCCTTTCCTTTCCGCCTCACCTTATAGAAGGGCAAGAACTATGGCTTTTCTTGCTTCAACGAAGGGGAATATCTGATGGTTAAATTGAATCTTATCTCATTGGAGCCTGGATCCTCTCTCTAAACCAAATCTGTGGGTTCTTCCAAGCGTCCTTCTCCCCAAAGCCCTATTCCCCCCCGTGTGGAGATCTCAGCACTCCAAGAGGCCTAAGGACTCGCATCCCCCTTGACTCCTCTTTACTCTATTTTGGGGTCTTGTTCTGGTTCGATACGGCTTTAAGTTTCCCATTGAAGCCTTGATCTGACTTTTCCTAAGACATTGATCTTATACTGGTTGACCCCCTATGGGGCGCTTTTCTTTATTTTTCTATGTTGATTATGGTTGATATCACTGTTCTTTAGATCTATCCTGCACACTGGGGGTGGGATGGATCTTCTCGGGAGCTCCTGGCCCCGGCTCGCTCTTGATCGGCCCGCGCCTCTCCCAACCCCTCCATCGAGGGGGGTTTCGGGAATGAGGTGGGGGATGGGATCCGGAGGGATCTGATGACTATCCTTCATGTGGACCCCAAGGGTTATTTCTGTATTTTCATGTCTTCTTTATTACTTGATTTGTTGAAATATTATTTGTACAGGTTATACCCTGGGGCACTTCCCGGTTGTTATAATAATGTTGGGCTCCTCTGGGGGCAGGACGGTTGGCATGCTCCTCCCTCTGCTTGTGGGCTTCACCACTTGGTTTGGCACAGAAGTAGATGTGTAGCTGCAGGTATAGGCAGTTGTTTCTAGATCTATCTTGGGATATGGGAGTCAGTTTTCTGGCTCTCATCCCCCGACGGTGGAGGGGTCTGGCGGCACTTGGCCACTTTCCCTCCTTCGATCTTTTCTTACCTTTTGTTTGGCTTTCCTTTCTCCGTTTTCTTCTTGCTTCTTTTCTTCTTATCCCAGGTGCCGGGGTGGTCCTCCTACAAAGACGGCGAGGGGCCCAAGTTCTTCCCTTTTTTCAGAGGCAAAGTCCTTAGCCCAAGGTGGTGGGAGTCTGGTGAGTGGCGTTACAATAACATAAGAGTCTTCCTTAAATTGCATCATGTTACCCTCAGTTAACCCATCCGGTGTTTTGAAAATTGCCTCTCACAATGTACAAGGCCTCAACTCCCCTTTAAAACGTAGGAAGTATTTCCAAGCAGCTCACTCGCAGCACTTGGAGGTCCTTCTTATACAGGAAACCCACTTTCCCTCTCAATTCTCACCTAGTTTTATTCATAAAAGCTACCCTCAATTCTATCTGGCTAATGCGCCGGACAAGACTAGACAGTGTCTTCTTCGCGAAAAGTGACGGTTTTCATCTAAGTCAGGTAATCAGGGATCCGGGGGGTAGATATATTCTTTTATTAGGGGATCTTGGGGGTTGCCCTTACTCATTTGTGTCCTACTATGCCCCTAATAAAGGCCAAATACAATTTTTCCGTTCTGTGTTGGACTCCCTCTCCCCCCACTTTGAGGGGACCGTGAATCTGGGGGGGGATTCCAACACAGCTCTTGATCTCATGTTGGACAAATCAAGGCCTGTTCGCTCGCATCTGCTACAGCCCCCAAACAGAAGCCTTAAGCTTGCCAGACTCATTAACTCACTAGGCCTGGTGGATGTCTGGAGTGAGTGTAACCCTAGTACTTGAGACTTTACGCACTATTCAGCTCCTCAGATCCCTGGCCAGAATTGACCATATTTTTATGGGAGCTTCCTCTATTCCTCAGGTCTCCAAGTCCACTATTAGGGACTGACCGCTATCTGATCACTCTATGGTAGTTCTATTTCTAAGGCCCTTGGGGTATATGGGGAATAGACCCCAATGGAGACTAAAGGAGACTTTATTGAACAACCCGGTTCACTGTACGTTGCTTAGGAAGGACCTGGAAGAGTACTTTAATCTGAATTCTGGCTCAGGGGTTTCCTGTATGACTCTCTGGACTCTCTCAAGGATCATTCAATTATCTGCTAAACTTAAGAAAGGCGGATCCACCTAGTTAAACTAGAGCATGATTTTCAGAAACTCGCAAAGGCGCACAAGGTAAATCCCACCCCTCATTCTCGGAGGAAGCTGGAGGCAGGGAGGACGTCCCTCAATCTGGCCTTGACCACTCAGGCGGAGAAGCAGGCTCAATGGGCAAATGCCCACTTTTACCTTCGCAAAGACCAGATAGGTACAAATTTAGCTGCCAAGTTGTCCCCGAAATTCAGATCATTCGCATTCCCTAAAGTGAAAGACATGTCGGGTTCCCTCACCCAAAATCCTCATAAGATTATGTCCACATCCCATGACTTCTACGCCAAGCTCCACAAATCAGAGATCTCGGCTCCCTCAACTTCTTCTACTAGCTTTCTTGACAACGTCTCCATTCCCACCCTAGCCAAGGATCATAGGTTTTCACTTGAAGCCCCAATCTCGGAATCTGAGATTTTAGATGTCATCAAACATCTTAAAAAGGGCTCCACCCCGGGCCCAGACGGTCTCTCGACAGGATACTATAAGCATTTGTCAGTATGGGCCCCGCACTTAGCAAATTTCTTTAACTCGCTTCAAACAGGTACGATCCTTAATGAGGACCTTAATTCGGCCAACATAACAGTTATCCCGAAACCCGATAAAGACCCCTCTGAGGTTAGTAACTATAGGCCCATCTCATTAATCAATAATGATCTTAAAATCTTAACAAAAATTTGGTCCAACAGACTATCTGCCTTCATAGGACAATACATTCATAAGGATCAGGTGGGCTTTATACCTGGGAGGCAGGGCCCTGATCAGATTCGCAGGGCTATAGACATTTCAATCCTTGGTTCGGGCTGGGATGGGGGCCCAGCTCAGGAGGGTTTTATCCTCTCGGTTGATCTGCAAAAAGCATTTGACACAGTCGAATGGTCCTATCTTTTTGAGGTCCTGGGTAGATGGGGATTCGGCCCTAGATTCTTACAAACTCTTAAAGCACTATATTCCAAATCCTCAGCCACTATAAAGCTACAAAATTATTTCTCTGAGCCGCTTAGTATCCACAGGGGCACGAGACAGGGCTGTCCGCTATCCCCCTTGATCTTTGAAATTGCCATTGAACCCCTGGCAATAGCTATCAGGGAACATCCAGATATTAGGGGGGTGAACTGTGGATCACTTACCCATAAATGCGCTCTCTTTGCATTTGACCTTCTTCTGTTTATCTTTTCTCCCCTTACTTCGGTTCCACACATAGTTAAGCTCTTGCAGGCTTTTGGTTCCGCCTCAGGGCTAAAGGTAAATATGGCTAAACCCGTGGCGCTCAACATCAATGTCCCGGAGACATCGATCCAACGGATTAGGGACCTATTCCCTTTTACGTGGTCTACTCTCCAGATCTAGTACCTGGGTGTGAAATTGGCAGCTGGGTTTGATCGTTTATATTCACTCAATTACCATCCGCTTTTTAAACGACTTGGGGATGATTGGCGTAGCTGGGGGAGGCTAGGCCTCTCCTGGCTAGGTAGAATTAATACAGTTAAAATGACACTCCTCCCTAGAATTCTATACTACTTTAGGGCTCTACCTATCCCCGTCAGAAAGTCTCAAATTCTCAAAATCCAAGCTCTGATCAAAAAATTTGTATGAGGTCATAAGGGATACAGATGTCCGGCTGAGATCCTCTGGAGAAGTCGTTCCCAGGGGGGCCTCAGCCTTCCAAACCTCTGGCGATACTACCAGGCAGCGCAACTGGCCCAGTTCTCAATAATTTATGCTCGGTCCAACAGGCCAGATTGGGTTGGGATAGAGAGACAAGCGGTCCCCCTTAATACCCTAGATTATCTTGTTTGGGCAGCCCCCAAGACCAGACCAGCTATTTTGTCCCCTATGCTTTCTAATTCTTTAGCTCTCTGTGATCACCTGTTTAGTACCACAAAGTTGGCCTCTGCAGTTAGGCCTCTCCAGCACATCTTTAATAATCCCCGATTCCCGCCGGGTCAAGATATCCGTGCTTTTTATTGGTGGACCAATAAAGGCCTATATAGAATTGGTCATTTCCTCACTGCAACGGGTCTGATCTCCCTTGATCATTGCCTAGGTTCTCTCGATATGCCCTCAACTGAGAGATTTAGATTCCAGCAAATTCATCACTTCTTAGCCTCTTATGTAAGCTCAATCAGACTTCCACCGGAGCCTCGCCCTACGAGAAATGGTGCTCTGAAATCTCATCTCAAAAAGGAGGGATATCGGTTACATATGACTCGCTAGTGGATCTTCCAGAAATGCCAGCCTATGCTAGGAGTTGGACCTGGACCTGAAATGGGATGCAGAGATGTGGTTCTCCCACTTTCTGAGGGCATTCAAGGGAATAGTGAATATTTCCATGATGGAAGCTAGCGTTAAGGTGATTACTCGTTGGTACCTTATCCCCACCCATCTTGCGTCCATGTTTCCGAACTCCTCGCCTCTTTGTTTTAGAGCGTGTCATCTCCTGGGTTCCTTCTACCACACCTGGTGGGAATGCCCCAAGATCAGGGGCTTCTGGAATAGAATTTTCTCTTTGTTAAGGAAGGTGTTAGGTCAGTCCATTCCGCAGACCCCTGAAATAGCCATTCTTAACCATAGACCGGAAGGCCTCTCTAAACCCTTATGTAAGCTCTCTCATTTTATACTCCTGGGTGCTAAGCTCACCATTGCGAAGGCCTGGAAAAAAACATCTGTTTCTTTTCATGGGGCCAAGAGGAAGTTCACATGGATCATGACTCAGGAAAAATATGCTAATATGCTCCTAGACTCCTCTTCCAAATTTGAGGTGGTGTGGGAACCCTGGAGGCTTTACCTCAACTTGCCCCCTTGACTCAACCCTAGTCGGGTTTGTGCGGGGACTCCCTGGTGCCTTTCCTCGTCTCATTCTGTCCTGTCGCTTCACTCCTCTTCTTTTCGCTTACCTTCTTTCTTATTCTGTATCTCAGTTTACTCAAATATGTTAGGTCGTTTCACTAATATTTACGTCAACAGTGGCTTTGAGGGTCCGATCAGACCTGGGGGCTTCCCTTGAGTATTTGATAATGTGATTACTTCTTTTGAGGTGTGCAGAAGGGTTGGGCGTCCTGGGGTGGATCCAGCTCATTTCCCGGCACTGTTTGGTCCCATTAGGGGTGCTGGGGTTTGGGTCTGGTCTCGGCCGGGGGCGCCCCCGTGTCCCCTCTCAGGTTATTCTCCTGGTCTATAGCCGATTCAATATCTTTAATCTGTATTTATGGTTTGATTTGAGGGCCTCCTCTCACCCATTGTTTGTATCCTTCAATGTATCTGAAATACCAATAAAACTTTCAAATAAAAAAAAAAAAAAAAAAAGGGGACAACATGTACGGGGAACTTCTCCCCATACTGCTGTCACAGCGAGAGCTCGGATTGCCGAGCAGCTGCAAGAGTGGGAACAAGTTATATGTTCCACCCTAAAAATGGAAGGAAAGTGTAACATGTTCCCAAAGCTGAACTTATCCTTTAAGATGGCTGTACACGGAACAAAATTAAACCAGTTCAGCGGGGAATGGATGAATTTCTCTCAGCGTGTGACTTCCCCCTTTATAGAGAAGTCAGTTATTTAAAGGATAAGTTTGTCTCTAGAACATGTTACACCCACATTTAGGGTGTAACATGTATCATTTTCCAGTACCTGCCCTTCTCACCCCTTCCTTCCCATGACAGCTGCTGTCATATTTCAAATCAGCACGGCTGTAAGAGGCTCTGGCTGCAAAGCTGTGTCATTCATTCACAGCTATCTGTGAATGGATAAACTACAAGTCCCATCCTCCACAGTGGTAGATGGACTTGGAGTTCTCAATGGACCCCAAGCGTGTTGCTAAGCTTGCATGTAGTCGATTCACTCTCTCTCTTCAGCTTTCTAACTGAAAGTCCCAATGGAGGTGTGGGCAGAATACTGGAGGGAGAGTGTGCCTGACATTGCAGGTTCCAGAAGGCAAAAATGATAAATACACATTTGTTTTTCTGCAAAAATATGTGCATTTATTCTTATTTCCTTAAAAGTAAACTTAAATACTAAACTCTTTTTGCATTAAAATAATAAATATGTTATACTTACCTGCTCTGTGCAGTGATTTTGCACAGAGCAGCCCAGATCCTCCTCTTCTCTGGTCCCTTGCTGGCTCCCCCCTCCTGTTGAGTGCCTCCAGAGCAAACAGCTTGCTATGGGGGTACAGGAACCAAGGCTGTGTCAGCATTCAGACACGAAGCATCTGCACAGCACGCCCTCTCTCCCGATTGGCTAACTGAGATGATTGACAGCAGCAGGAATCAATGGCGCTGCTACTGTGTCTCAGCCAATCATCAGGAGGGAGAGTCCCAGATGGCGAGGCACTCGTGCAAAACGCTGGATACAGATGGGGCTCAAGTGAGTATTACGGGGGCTGCTGCACACAGAAGACATAGAATGCATTAAGATAGAAAAACCTTCTGCCCTTATAACCACTTTAAGCCTCGTACACACCACTATTTTTTTTTTTCGTTCCTCCCAGTGGGTGGAAAAAAACAAAAAAAAAAAAAACTGACAGCTCAGGTCAGAGCAGCTGTACTAACAATCCGATGTTAGTACAGCAATCTCCAATGCTGTGCTATTGTGTTCTGACAGGGGGACGGCTCCCACGCTAAAACACTCCGGTCAGTGCTCTCAGCCATTGGCTGAGAGTGCCAATAGGGAGCCGGTTGGCAGACCTTTTTTGGTCATGACCCCTCGACAGAAGGCTGCTGCTTGACTGACTGCCATATTCACAGGCCGAATGTCAGACGTTTTTTATTGAACTGGCCGATTCTGCCCGACATTTGGCCCATGTGTACTAGGCTTTAGCCTTTGACTTCTGTCAAGGGACAGGTCATAACATTTTCAAATACTCAGCACCTGCAGTCAATGATCAGGGTATTCTGACGGCAGACTACACAGTCCTGGCAGGGAAAGAGGGGTATTCCTCCATCCAACCAGAATTCTGGCTTTAACGAAAAAACAAAAACAAACTGTATGGCCAACGTTACCCCGTCACAAACTGGGGCAATACAAACTAAGTATATGAAGAAATAAAAGTACAGGGTGACCTTGAATAATAAAAAAAAAAAAAAATTGCATGGCATCCACTCTGATCCTTTTAACAAGCAGGGTTAATTGAAGGAACCTCTGAGCATTTCTTTTTTCTTAAGATGATCACTTTAAATTGCCCAGGTTTGTAACAGGTATACTCAAAGAGTTAAATGGGGAAAAATAGTTGCCATTATAAAACTTCTTTGTTACTACATCGTCTTCCTTTTCTCAGAAATAGAAGAGTAACAGCAGACAAAATACCAAGTGGTCCATCGAGTCTGACCCATTTTTTTCTTTTTATATATAAATTTATCTCACGCACATTTGCATTCATGTACTATTGACTGACTCACTACCTCTGCTGGAAGTTTACTCCAAGTATCAACTACTCTTTTGTTAAATTGGTGGCTGCCAAGTACAAGAATATTTTGACATTATAAAAGTTTAAAGTAACTAGTGTGAAAGACGGTAACCATTTTAGGTTTTATCTTACGACCAAAGCTTACCACGCATTTCAAACTGATGGTAGATTTAAAGAAGATAGTACAGACGACTATGTAGTGCAAGGGCCTGCCTGACTGGATACTTCAGGTAGGTCCTCATTACATAGTTTTGGTAAATTTAAAATTGATTGTGAAAAGCCTGTATCGGCAAATTGTAAAATGTATGCTGACCCTTGGCTGCATTGCTAAGGCACCACAGGTTGGGCAGCTTGTGTCTATGACGGCACCTAATGAAATACTTTTAAAGCTGTGGATGGTGGGGGCGTGGCCTGGAGAGCGATGTGAACAGACGTGTGGTGTGAGAGCTCCGTGCTTCACTGTATCCTGATCACATAATCCTGCTACAGCGCCGCTAGATTCCTACAACACAACCGTCCCAGACGACACCAAACCCACAGGGAACATGTCGCCCCCAAAAACAGCTAAAGAAGCGTCCGCCAAACTTGCAAAATACAAACTGCAAGACAAGGACTTGGCAACGGAAAATGGCGCCGAGCCCTCCACTTCCGGCCTGGAACCCACCGCGTCGGAGCTCAGAGTGCTTGACGCCATTGCACAGTGTCAGGGGACCCTGACCACGAAGATAGAGGAGGTCAGGATTGATATTTCTCTCCTCCGCCACGATCTATCCACACTGCGGGATAGGGTGACCGAAGCGGAGGCCCGAATCAGCACTGCAGAGGACACGCTACAGCCCCTCCCTCGGGACACCGAAGAGATGCAACGCCGCATACAACTCACGATCAAACAGGATGACATCGAGAATAGGCTGCGCAGATGTAACGTTCGCTTTGTTGGTCTACCCAAATCGGCGGAGGGCAAGAATCCGGCTGGGTTCTTGGAGCAGCTCCTAATCACTACGTTCGGCAGAGAGGCCTTTTCGGTGATGTTCGCCGTTGAGAGGGCCCATCGTATCCCAGCCAAACCACCACCGCAAGGGGCACCTCCTCGTACCTTCATTGCCAAGTTACTCAACTTCAGAGACCGAGACGCTGTCCTCCGCCTGACTAGAGAGAAGGGAAATATCCCCTACACCAATGTCCATATAGCGGCATTCCCAGACTTCTCTGGCGAGGTACAACGACAGCGGGCCCAATTCCAAGAGGCTAAACAGAGACTCCGGAGCCTACACCTCAAATACTCCATGCTATACCCAGCTTGTCTGCAGGTAGAGGAAGATGGTAAGGCCCACTTTTTCGAGACCCCTGAATTCATCATGGATTGGATTGACCGCAGACCTGGTCATGCCTGACTGCACTGAGATCCCATTTTCTTCAGTTCATGATGCTGTGAGTAAACTAACTTTTTGATGCAACCCTCTGGCACTAACTTAATCCCCCCCTTTTTTTTGGAGCTTCTCTCTCTCCCCCTCCTATTGAAGTCCCCCACTGTTTTCCCCTTCCCGTTGTGGGATGCTGAGCTCCCCTTCCCCTCTTATTCTATGACTGTGACTCGAGGGGGGATGACATACTGATATGGTTCACTACATCGGTGGTTCGGAATCTGGACGGTTATTCTCCTAATGTCCTGGCGGGATTGGAATACTGGTTAGCAAAGGTACCATTGTGCTGCTCACCCGCCGGGCACCTCGATATTTTGACGGGGCTGCTTTAGACTGTGCGGGGCTCTCCACTTGGAGGCTCCGCGCGTCTCCCACAATGGTAGGAGCACATGGAAGGAGCACCGCATTCAGCGATATTTCGCCCCCACCACTGGGATAAACTGTTAAGGTTTTTGTTATTCTTTTCAATTTTTTTTGGTTTTCCTGTTTTCTCTTTTCTTTTTGTGCAATCGCACACACGCCACCCCAACTTCTCCGTCCCGCTGGTGGCCTCTGACAGCGACCTGGTAAGGCCCCTCTGGGTCACAGTGGGACTGAGTTCAAGATTTGCACCTCCAGGCCTGGACATATGCTGGAAGACTGTTACTAACTCAGGGGTTAAGGGAAATATGCTTACATCGTGTTGGGGTGTTAAGCCGGGTGGGGAGTGGGTGTATGGGAGTTATGGATGTGTTCGTCCTCTTGATGTTAGAACGACAGATGTTATACAGCTGCAAGGAATACAGCACAATTCGCAAAATTTAATAACCCTGATTAATGTACGTGATGTTTTGGTATTGATGTGTGAACTGAACGGGCCTGGAGTGTCCGTTAGTGCAGTGCCCCTCCGCACCATATATCTTACTCCCCCTGGATAATATGGGTATGCTCAAATTTTTAACATGGAATGTTAGGGGTATTAGAGACAAGGTCAAGCGCTCCGCAGTTTTGGAATCCCTTAAAACCCAAAAAGCTGATGTTATTGCTCTAGTTGAAACACATGTAACGGGGCATATGCAAAAGGCTCTTAAAAAATCATGGGTGGGATGGGTTTTCCACTCCACCTACTCACAATATTGAAGGGGCGTCTCCCTGCTTATTGGCAGGAACGTGCTCTTTGAGCCACATGTGGTGCGGACTGACCCTCTAGGCCAATATGTCTTCATATATGCAACGTTGTGTGGCTCCCCCATTTTGCTGTTGGCCTGCCACATCCCCCCCCCCCCCCATACAACTCGGTGGTCGTGAAAGAGGGCTTGACATTTGTCGCCCATCACCCGGCTGCTCCAGTTGTGTGGATGGGGGATTTCAATATGGTCCCGGTCCCGGATAGGATGGGTGTGGGGAGATCCGGAGAGTTATCTGGAGCCCCTACCAGATTTAGCCGACTGATGTCGGAGTTTGCTATGGTGGATTCATGGAGACATTTTAGGCCTACCACCAGAAAGTACTCTTGCTTTTCCACTACTCACAAAACAATGTCTAGAATTGACCTAATTTTCTTGTCCCCGGCCCTTCTGTCTGGACTGAGGGACGCGGGATTCGCACCCAGGCACTTATCAGACCATGCCCCATACTGGGTATCTTTACAGCTATCCACGGAACGCCCTGAGCCTCAGTGGAGATTAAACCCATTCTGGCTAACGACGATTGAGGACCAGTCTAGTATAGCTACTGAACTTCAGTTCTTTCTACACACTAATTTAGCATCCGCCTCAGTTGGGGTGACCTGGGAAGCTTTCAAACTTCATGCCAAAATGGTGCTCTCCACCCATATCAATCGCCACAAATCTAACTCCAAACTAGTGCTGCAAAAGGCGACAGATCATCTCCAGCAGCTTGAAGCAACTTTCACACAGGATCCCTCTCCTCAAAACTGTGAGGCTCTAAGAGCACATACTAGACTAGTTACACACCTTCAGTTGGAAAAGGCTAAGCAACATTTATTTTTCACTAAACAGCGGATTTTCGAACATGGTGAGAGAGCCGGGAAACTGCTGGCATACCTCGCCCACCTAGACACCTCCCCCGCAGTAGTTGTGACTGTGACCGGACCCAACGGAGACCGAGTCAGCGCCCCTAAGCAAGTTGCGGAAGAATTCCGTAGATTCTACGCGGATTTGTACACCTCCCGGTACTCTACTACGCCCCAACAAACTGAGGACTACCTTAGAGACATACACCTCCCACAGCTCTCTGAGACAGAGATCACGTTACTTGAGGCCCCCATTACTTCAGAAGATATTTCAGAGGCCATCTCGCAGATGGCCAGGTCTAAGGCTCCGGGTACAGACGGGTTACCAGTTGAATTTTACTCCACATACGCGGAGGTTTTGGTAGACAACCTAACTAAACTGTACCGACACATATTCGATTCTGGGTCCTTGCCGGAATCTATGAGGGAAGCTAGGATTGTTGTGCTCCCTAAACCAGGGAAGGACCCCCACTCCCCGGAGTCATATCGACCAATTTCCCTCCTTCAGGTGGATGTGAAGATCCTGGCCAAAGTACTCACTCTCCACCTGAATAAGGTGATCTTGTCCTTGATACATAACGACCAAACAGGTTTTATGCCAGGCAAAAATACAGCGATGAATATCAGGCGCCTTTTCCAAAACATCCAGGCTACCCATGACAATGTTGGGACTAGGTCGATAGTGGCACTAGACGCCGCTAAGGCGTTTGACTCCGTGGAGTGGGAGTTCCTGTGGGCTTGTCTGCGTCGTTTTGGGTTCGGCCCCAACTTTATTAAATGGGTTCAGTTATTGTACCAATCCCCTAGAGCCAGGATACTTGTCAATGGATGGCACTCAGATAGTTTCCCGCTAGGCCAGGGAACTCGGCAGGGATGCCCCCTCTCCCCTTTGTTGTACGCATTAGCCGTGGAGCCCTTGGCCTCGGTGCTGAGAGCCAATAGCAATATTAGAGGCCTTTCGGTTGGAAACTTTGAGGAGAAAATAGGACTGTATGCGGACGACATGGTCCTTTACTTGGCGGACTCTCAGGGATCTTTGGTGGAGGCCCTGTCCACCATTGAGACCATGGGACTCCACTCTGGCTTGAAGATAAATTGGGATAAATCCCTTATATTACAGCTTGATCATTTCCCCCCCCCCTCGTGTCAAACCACCGCTCTCCCACTGCGTCGATTCTCTGTTCTCAAATACTTAGGGGTACTGGTCACAAGATCCCTTTCGGAATATAATACCCTTAATCTGGAACCCTTATTTGATCTACTCAAGGCGAAGACCCAAATCTGGGCCAGACTCCCGATAGGGGTATCTGGTCGAATAAACCTCATTAAGATGATCTTATTACCCAAGATTCTCTATATGCTCTGGCACGCGCCCCTCCCGCTGCTCTCCAAATTCTTTAAGACCATGGACGCCATCCTTACCCCCTTTGTCTGGGGTACGTCCAGGCATAAGCTCTCCTGGCAGGTCCTCAAGAATCCCACCAATATGGGCGCTTGTGCCCTTCCCGACTTTCGGGCGTATTATCTGGCTGCCCAGTCCTCACATATATTTTATCTCTCGAAATCAGATTTGGATAGGTATCAAGCGTTGGTCTCTCGGAAGCCGAAACATCCAGCTTACACTCCCTTGCAGGAGTCAATTAGACATGCGGCGTGTTCCCCAGGGACGGGACCTAAGCCAGACATGGTCTCTAATGGCCAATATGTTTGGAGTCGGGTCGCTAAGCTCACGAAATGTCCACCACATCACTCGCATACACCCCTCTGGTTCAATAGAGATCTATCAGAGCTGCTTACTATCCCAGACCCTAAAATCTGGATAGATTGGGGTATTCTCTATCTACACCAGGTTTTAACCTCAACAGGTCCCAAAACCTTTCAGGACTTAAAATCAGAATTTCCCCTGCCAAATAGTTCCCTTTTTAGGCATTTCCAATTAAGACATGCCATTAGCACCCAGTTCTCTGCGCAAAACCCATCATTATCCACCCTGGACGTAATCACCATTCTTATTGGGGAAGACCCCACCAAACTTATCTCCAATCTTTATGTTGCTATTCGTACCCCTAGCGTTCCTGATCTGGCATATGGTACAAAGGTAAAGTGGGAAGAAGATTTGGGGAGGTTAGAGGATTAGGAATGGGAGGAAATAATGGCTGGGGTTGCCCTTACATCTCCAAAGCTCCCGGACCGACTAACACAACTTTACATATTACATAGATCATACCTCACCCCCCCCCCGAGGTTGGCTAGGTTCCAACCCGACAGGAGCCCGAATTGCCCACGATGTAATCTTGCGGTGGGCACATTTTATCATATGCTATGGCTGTGCCCTCGGGTTCAACCCTTCTGGATTCAAATATCCCGCTTTCTCCATGAAGAAATGGGCTCACCGGCAACCTAAGATCCTAAGCTTTGCCTACTTGGCTTATTACCAGATGTTGACACAGATAAATTTACAGCTACATTCTTAAGGGAGACGCTATTTACCGCTAGGAAAACTATTGCCAAGGTCTGGATGCAGCAAGTCCCCCCGGTGATGAGTGACTGGGTCAGGGAGATTAATATAGTCCTTTCATACAAGAAACTTATCTATGAACATAGGGGGTGCCCTTTAAAGTATAACAAGGTGTGGGATAGATGGCTGTCCAGGGCCGACACTTGCTCTAATGACTAGGGGCCTAGACACGGGAATCTAATACTGTAGAATGCCGAATGATATGTCATGTACTACTCTACACTGTGATGCTAATGTTGACTGTATTCCACTCAGTTTTTTTTTGTATGACCTGCAGCTTTTATCTCAAATAAAGTTGGTTTTTGATAAAAAAAAAAAAAAAAAAAAAAAAAAA